>JBCNJP010000965.1:0-109991 GCA_039602395.1 Deinandra increscens subsp. villosa | reverse complement strand
TTAGGAACTTTCTTACTTGTTCCAATTTCATTATCATAGTTCATTATTGTTTACTTCGTTGCTTAAACTGAATTCTGAATAGCCGCAAACGCTTGAAAATCGAACATTTTGAAAATCAGGTTACTGTTCACTCCGAACTTGGTTCGAACCGCGTCCGAACTATCTCCGAACTTTAACACGCCGAACTCCCTCCGAACCTAACCTTTGGAAGAATCAACCGAGTTTGGACCAAACTTGTGCCGAACTGTGACCGAGCCTACACGAACTATGACCGAACGATGTCCGAACCCTCACCGAACTAGAAAATGACCGAATGTTGTCCGAACTCGAAGTTCGGAGCGGTTACTCCGAGCTTGTCCGAACCTCAAACGAAATCTAAGTCACTCGACACCATTTTCTTGATTTTCAGTATTTTTAAATGAATTCTTCAACAGAAACACAAGCAAACTCGATAGAAACGATCTAGGAAAGATTTTTGATGAGAAGCACACACGAGAAGATCAAACGAACTCAAAAAAGATATTCATTTTCGTAAAATATGAAATTTTGACTCAAAACTTCAAAAAACAGAGATTTCCGACCAGTAGAACAAACTAATTGCTCTGATACCACTTGAAAATGCGTGAGCGGTAGATCGTCTACTTAGTCGTTACAAAATCAATGTAAAACCAGTAAACACGAGAAGTAAATACAATGGAACTTGTATTAGACCACTGAGAGTTTACACAGAAAACACATAGAAGATTTCTCCAAGAAGTACTGAACTGAATACAAGACAATCTATTTATACAAGCTAAAACCCGATGGTCCGAACCTCTAGTTCGGACAAGTTCGGACTTGTCCGAACCTGGAGTTCGCCAAGAGTTCGACCAGCAGAACTCTTGCATGATCTTTTCTTGTAACCGATACTTCACATGACGATCAAGAACCATGTATCAACACCATTTCTTTCATTTCCAATTAAAACTCTTATGGATTCACATCCAAAATACTTCATTATTTGACTCTTTACTGGAGAAGTTCTACCAGTGGGTTTCTTTTAAAAGTCAACTTTTGGTTTTTGAACAGATTTTGGTTTTGAAAGAGGTTTGGTTTTGCTCGGAGGAATAAATTAACACATAGCAGCTAAGTGTCCTTGTTCACCACAAAATATGCATTCAGGAACTCTCGTTTCATAAAGCTCACTTTTCCTATTGGACACACTTTTGGTTACCGGCTTGTAGGTAAGTTGACCAAGTCTTTGAGTTTGACTTCCCTTGGGTTGTTCTGGTTGTTTACCTCTAACTTTTGAATCTTTTGGTTCATAAATTGTTGGGGGTGGTACAGCAATTGAAGATCTTTAAATCCTTGATTGGTCATCTGATGTAGATGTGCTTGCATCAGTGACTCCAGGTTTCTTTGTTTCAACAGATTTTTCAGTGCTTGTCTGAGATGAGGTGTCATCAATAGTGAGACTAACTTTGCAGCCTGTTTTCAAAGCTTCAATTTGTGCAATTGCAGGTGAGTACTCAATGGGTGGTTCAACATTGTTGTAACCAACACCAACTTTACTATACATTCCTCCCAACCATAACTTTTCAGCCTTTTTGTTTGCCGTTTGAAATTTATCACAAGTGAACAAAGCATATTTAAGTTTTATTTCAAGATAGTCAACCTTAGCAATATAGGATGACTTGGTTTTTCTAAAACATTCCTTTAACTCACATAGATTTGAAACTTCATCAATTAGATCAGTGTTGTGATTTTTGTACTTTGCTACTTGTACAATGCAAGCAGGGCTGCATACTTTTTCTAAGACCTTTTCAGGAATAGGATTTACCTGATCTGAAGTGGAGTCTTTATTGGCCATCAAAGCATGATTATTTGGCTCAAACTCAGTTATCAAGTCTTCCTGATTCTACACATTCAGTTTGATTTGCTACAGCAGTAACAACATTTTGATGGTTTTGACTTCCGGTTGGTTTTTGGTGGAGTGGGTTGCTAACCAGAGCTGTGAGCAGAGTTGTTGTTTGAGTTGTTATGGTTGTTTCCACCGTGATTCTTTATTTGGACATGACCTTGATTCTGTCCTTCTCTTCTTGGTTGTGGACACTCTCTTGCAAAGTGTCCAAGTTAGTGACAGTTGTAGCATTTCACCTTGCTTCTGTCTAAGCCAATCTTAGCACCTTTTCCTCCTTTGTAGGTTCTTCCTATTCTTTTGTAAAATCTTTAGGCTCTAACAGACACCATAGCAAGTTGGGTCAAAATGTCCATTTCTTCTAAGTCATTAACACCTATACATCTAAGTCTTCACGGATGAAGCCTTTGTATGAGTCAGTTGCTACATGAGCATTATGAGAGTTATCAAACATGTTTGAAGAACTCTCTTGACACCTTGGTGTCTTAGGGAAACTGACTATAGGTGACTGATAGAAGGATGAGTTTGAAGATCTTTGGTTATGAAAATTAGTAGTGACTAGAGCAGTTGAAGACAACTGGGTTGATTCAGAAAATGAGTTTTGCTTAAGATTTAGATCCATTTCATATGCACTAAGTACACCATGAAGTTCACTAAGCTTCGCCTTTTTCATATCTTTACATTCTCTAATGCTAACAGTGTACACTATCCACATTGAAGGCAAAAAATGTAGAAATTTTCTGTTTGCATCAACTTGTTCTAGTTTTACATCTACTTTTTGCAGTTCATCAAGTAAAGAAACAAATCTCAGATACTGGTAAGTCATGGATTCACCATATTTTTAAGTGAAATTTTCTTATTTTTGTTTCAAAACATCTTTCTTGTTTTCCCTAACTTCGCTAGTTCCTTCATACATTTCACTCAAAGCATTCCACAGGCCATGTGCAGTTTTATATCCCTTAAACCCACTTAAGATGGAGTTAGGAAGTGCAGCCTGTAGAGTCCAGTATGCTTTGTAGTCAAAGTCAAGAGTAGCATAGTCAATGTCTGTGTATTTATCTAGAGGTTTTGGAATTTTGATTCTGCATCATCAGCTGATGAAACCGTGGGACTGTATGGACCTTCAGTCAAGGATTTCCATATACGGAGATCTAAGCTCCTAACAAAACCTTCCATCCTGAGTGTCCAAGTGTCAAAGTCATCAGGATGAACATTGGTGCTTTCTTAGTGCTGCCGTTTGAAGATCCTAAACTGAGTTCCCTCATTTTGAAAAACTTTTGACAGACGAAAACAACAAAGCTTGTAAAGCAAACAGGTAGAGTATCAACTTTGAAGCACTAATAGTCTTCAAAGTGAAAGCCAAAGCTCTGATACCACTTGCAGGATCGGTGTTAAACATATTTTAACTTAACAATAAACTCTCTACTTGTAAATATAACCTTGCGGAATGAAGTTATATTTCACTTTACTTAAGCATAATTTTAGTTCTCTTGTACAATGTAAGTGTTTGATTGCATAAAGATAGTAACAAAAATGTAAAAAAATACTCGACACTATTTGCATTAACTCAAAGTTACACTATTACAAGGTGATGATGAACCGTGTGTAAACTAAGAGCTAACTAAGCTATATATAGTGCAGATGAGATCAATGACAGCCATTGATCTCAAACGATATAATCTAAACCGTTAAACAAAAAGTCAAATACTACTACCAAAAGAATAATCTTCGACAGATGGGATATCTTGCTTGTGATCAGTAACTATCTACTTTAGGAGAGCGGCTTTGATAGACATAGAAGCAACCGAGAAGCTTTTGCAGGGATTGGATGACTGAAAAGACTTCTCAGGAAAAGTCCGGTTGAACTCATTATCTGGTGGATAATCGAGTTCACCCGGAATATTCACTATGAGAGAAAACTTGCTTCTTCCGGTTGAACTGCCTGTTCCGCTATTACAAGGTGATGATGAACCGTGTGTAAACTAAGAGCTAACTAAGCTAAATATAACGCAGATGAGATCAATGACAGCCATTGATCTCAAACGATATAATCTAAACCGTTAAACAAAAAGTCAAATACTACTACCAAAAGAATAATCCTTGACAGATGGGATATCTTGCGAGTGATCAGTAACTATCTACTTTAGGAGAGCGGCTTTGATAGACATAGAAGCAACTGAGAAGCTTTTGCAGGGATTGGACGACTGAAAAGACTTCTCAGGCAAAGTCCGGTTGAACTCATTATCTGGTGGATAATCGAGTTCACCCGGAATATTCACTATGAGAGAAAACTTGCTTCTTCCGGTTGAACTGCCTGTTTCGTTTGAACTCAAGACTTCCGCTCAAACTTCAACTTCAGCCGGAACATCTCAAAATTGACTTTCAGCCGGAACTAACACAGTGATATTCCTTACACTAATCGATAAGGTGCTCGAGCAATCGGCGATGCTCCTGGTGCTAAATCGATCTGAAATTCTATCTGTTTGTGTGGAGGTAAACCTAGCAAATCTTCAGAAAATACATCAGGAAATTCGTAAACAATAGGAATATCTTCTGGACATGGTTCTTCCACCGGTTTCTCGATGACGTGAGCTAAGATCGCTTCGTTTCCCTTTCGCAGACACTTCTGAGCCTTGAGGTAGGAAATAATTCCGACCACGGTCCGCTCCTTTCTCCATGAATTGTCAGAATTTCTTCGATCGGAAGATGAATTCGAACCACTTTCTCCTGGCATACAATCTCAGCCTGATGCTTGGATAGCCAATCCATGCCGATAATAACGTTAAAGCTTCCCAAAGTTGTTGGCAACAAATCGACGCTAATTGATGACCAGATAACTCCAACACGCAGTTTCGAACAATGTTTTGGATCTCAATCAGTTTTCCATTCGCGAGCTCTATCGAGTACTTAACTTCTAATGGACTCTCTACGGCGTTAATCAGCTTGCTAAATTTACTTGAAATAAAGTTCCTATCGGTGCCAGTATCAAACAATACAGAAGCAAAATAGACATTAACGGAAAACTTACCATTTACCACGTTGCATCATTTCGTGCTTCTCCTGCTCCAATCACAAATGCTCTATCATCTGCTCCTCCATTTTCATTGCCATTGCCACTTCCTTGATTTCCACCGTTTCTGTTTCCATTCCCTTTTAGCTTTGGGAAATCCTTCTTGAAATGACCAACGAATCCACATTCATAACAGCTAGCTTGATTACCCTGGCGGTTCTGGCTTCCATGACTCTGAGCTCCTTGGTTGTTGACTCTCACTCAGCAGTCAACGGCTTTGTGACCTAGTTTTCCACACTTGTTGCATTTGCTCATATGGTTTCCAGTATGATGTTGGCTACACCTGTTGCACTTGGATTGTCTCCCTTGATAACCACATGATGAACTACTTGAATTTTGTTTCCCATGACCACTCTTGTTGTTACCTTCAACGTTTTTATTCTGGTTTTGACTCGAACCACTGCAGTTTCCTCCAGATGTTCCCCACTTTCACTTGTTGTCAACCATACCAGCCAATACCTTACGCTGAGGCAAAATTCCTTGTTGCACAGCCTGATTAGTTAGCTTATAAGCTAAGTGGATAGTGTCTAGAATGTTTCTAGGGTTGCATGAAGTCACCAGGCTCTGAATTTCTGGCGCTAAACCATCAATGTACCTCTCAATGCGTCGATACACCGGATCGACCAAATTTGTTCAAAGCAAAGCCAATTCATTCTGGCGTGACGTCTACGTCTCAATCTTAGACCCTTCCATCTTCAGACTAGCAAACTCAACTTCCAGTTTCTTGATCTCTATGCGAGGATGATGAACATCAAATTATACATATATTTAGACCAAAAATCTCTCGCCAAATGGCAAAAATATGATCTGCTAACTTCAAAACAAGTCTATTTTTTTCTTTTTAGTTTTTCAGGTTTGAAAGGGCAAAAATCACAAAAGGAACAAATGATGATCAAAAACATAAGAAAAATATAAAGTTCCAAGATTTGCAAAGTTAAGCACCCTCCGTGCCTAACCAAGCGCGTCGCGTGCCTATTTCCAGAAGCTTTCAGAACACGCATCTCAATAGCACGCCCGTGTCCCTGACTTAGCACACCGCGTGTGACTGTCCATCTGACATGGCACGCACCGTGACAGGTATAGCATGACCCGTGCCATGTCATAATGCCGATTCTTGAAGATTTCCCTGACACGGAACGCCCCGTGCCAAACTGGGCACGGGCCATGCCAAACTCAATGATCAGCCTATAAAAGTCGGCCTCCTCCTTATTTGTAACTCGCTCAATTCTTTTCTTCTCATCCCATGTATTAAGTCATTTGGTATTTTTGAGTCTTGTAATCAAGTTTATAAGAACTTTAACTTAAGTAAGAATTGGCAAACTTTTGTCTATGAAATCTTCTCTTTCTCTTAAGCAAATCATTAAAGCAATGTTTGGCTAAACTCTTATACTTACTTGTGAAGTAACAAATGTGACAACCGGACCAAAAATCAGGTCAACTCTCTCTCCGTTGACTTTTGTTGACTTTTAATTTCGTTATAATTACGTGATTTACCGCTTTAAACTACATGATTAACTGTGATTAATTAAACGATTAACTGTTATGAAATTCACGTTGAAAAACTGTGAATTATGAATGTTACATATTATTATTAATGGAATTTTAATAATAAGAAATTAAATATAAAAATTTGACGTTTTATATTTTATCATACCGATTCAAACTATTAAGTCATTTCATGAACTTAAAACGAATACAAAACGCTACGTTGTCAAGACTTAACCACCTTTCCAAACGTTTAGCCTATTGGGCCCGGTAAGCCCAATAAGCCCAAAAATGTCCGGATTAACCCGAAAACTTAACCGAAGGTTCGTGTCGACTAACCGAGTAAAACCCCCAACCCGGAAACCCGACCCGCGGCCCAGATCGTATTGGGCCGTAACCGGCCCAAACCCGTTTTCCTTTTGGCTCGCGGCCCAACCCGAGAACCAAATGGGCTTCGGCCCATAACCCTTTCCTATTTCGATTGGGCTTCGGCCCAATTGTAAACAAATTGATTAATTTGTTTTAAGCCCATTAGTTTATAAAGATTAACCCAAATTCTTTTAACACACTAATATTTTTATAAAATTTGGGCCAACAACTTTTATAAAAATAAAAACCACCATTCCATTGGATTAATTATACTTGGATTTTATTTTAAAAAGTTATGATTTTTATAAACTCCTAACCTTTACATATTTTATAAAAGTTACTAGACTTTTATAAAATTTATGTCAACTAATCAAAAAGGCTAGGAAGCATGAGAACTTGACAATACATTAAAACCTAGTGGTTAATAACCTTAAACATGATTATAAAAGGAGACCAATGTCCCCTTCGGTTCCCTTGCACCCAACCAAACAAACCACACCTTTCCTCTCCCTCTCCTCCCTTAACCGGCCGACAACCACCACCCCCCACCGAGCTGCCGCCGCTGCCCCACTACCGGCCACCATCCGGCCACCGTAGCGCCGCCGAGAACCACCGCCAACCACCACCGAAAGCCGCCACCCTCCTCCTCTTCACTCGGTTTTAATCTCACACCTTTGTGAGTATTCTAAACCCCTTTTCTCCTATATTTCTTACATGCTTAACCACCCAAGGATCACCCTACAAGTCTTGACAACAAACCAATCACTTGAATGCTTGCATTTTGTTATGATCAACTAACAAAACTCTCTCTTTAACCTCCTTTTCTCCCAAGATCAAGCACCCTTTCTTGGTGTCTTTGAGACTTAAAATAACCAAGGGGTGTGGTGAAACACACTTGTGAAATCAAAGGAAAGTAATGAGTGTGCACCAAGAATCTTGCATATATGAAATCTTGATTTCATAAGTTAGTTGATTTTAGCAAGACCTCAAGCCTCTTCATATAAATTTAAAAATGTTAACTAACAATCTATACATGTTTATATTTATTTGTCCTAACACAAGTGTGTTAGTGATTGTTATTTACATTTATTTGTCCTAACACAAATGTGTTAGTGATTGTTATTTATATTTCCTTGTCCTAACACAAATGTGTTAGTGATTGTTATTTATATTTCCTTGTCCTAACACAAATGTGTTAGTGATTGTTATTTATTTTCTTGTCCTAACACTAATGTGTTAGTGATTGCATTTTTATTTAATCATTGGTCCTAACACAAAGTGTTAGTAGATATGAACTTATGATTATGTTATAAAAATACTAGAAAATGAAAGAATATAATAAACAAGTTAATGAACTTATTTAAATCAAGGAAATTAAGTAAAAGTTACATGTGTAACCTTTGACCAAAACAAAAGGAATGTTACTTGTTTTTGTAAAAGTAACACATTAAATGTGTTATAAAAAGAAATGAAGACAAAAAGAATATATTAAATTCTTGTTAGATTTAGTAAGAATAATATTTATGTCAAACGATTAATTTGACATAAATACTTGGATTTATTACAAGTTTTAACCTTTCTTAAAACTTGCTAGAAATGGACATTTTTCTATAAAAAGGTCACATTTGAAAATAAATATTTTTATAAAAGATTTTTATAAAAATAAATCAAAGACAAATCATTGGCTTTAAATGTTTACATGGACTTTTAATATTACTTTGATGAAAACAAAGTATCCAAAAATGAACTAACGTTCGTTGGAGATTTTAAAATAAAAGTCAAGTTTTATAAAGACAACGTTATATAAATCCAAGCGTCGCTAAGATATCATGAGAAACATATATTCCATGAAAAGGAAATATTAAACGCTTTCGAAAAATAAATGATTAAATGTTAGAAATTTTGAATATTTCTTCTAAGGTTCATGTTTTAAAAATAAGACAAAACGTTAATAATTATTTTTGACAAATAATTATTTGCAAAAGGTATAAACCATGTCTTATTCACCAAAGAATTGTTAATCATAATTATTTAAAATAATTATAACTTGCAAGATTAACAAATCAAATAAGTAATTATTTAATTAAGAATAATTATTCGAACTTGTGAAAATAATAATAAACATTATTATTCTTTTTAACTCAATGTATCAAGACTTGATTGAATTATTGAAAATGATTATTTGTTTCTATTTATTGAACATAAATATGAATAACCATGAACGTATTTATTTAATAAATACAAGTTAACGAGTTTTCAATAATACAAACGGACTTAAAACGTCAAGACTTGACCGGTATCACTTGGGTGACTTATGTTACTCAAATGATCATAGACCTTATGCATATGTTTATTAAATGATTTAGGACGTTACGTGCTACCGTCCTTCACTGCTTATTTACCGCTTATCTGCTGAATCTGTGAGTTTCACGGCCCCTTTTTCCTTTTAACTGTTTTATACTTGGGGGAGAAATCATGAAAACTGATTAAATGCTTTTTACTTAATATTATGGTTTACTTGTTAGCCGTATGACTACTTGTTCTCTTACTGATTGCCCAACTTGGTACATTATCGTTATAAACGTTTGTACAACCGAAATCCCATCATTAATTGATTTCAATTAGTTCTGTACGAAACGATAGCTAGTGAATAGATCTATTTGGGTTGACAACCCTACCCTAACTGGTAGCTCCAGTTCTGACTCCGGATTGTCTGGGGGTACACGTCAGTTATTCTGCTCTGTTTAACATCTCTGGGCAAGAGATGCTGGGTGGGTAAACCGTTAGTATTTGAAATCAAGGTTCAGGTGAGATCATACAACCACAACAATAAACCCTGATAATATTTAAGTATACTGAAAACTGTTTTACAACTGTTTAAACTGTTGAGTCATAAACCTGTGAACCTCACCAACTTTATGTTGACCCGTTTTATATTCATGATTTCTTAGGTAATTGACGAAACTCTCTGAAGACATGCAAATGGGGCTTACAAATGCTATCGGACCTGTCCTTGGAGTCATAGTCCCAACTATCCAATTTAACCGTTTCATGCTTTTAATAATTGTTTAAGACTTATGTTTTTAAATTGTAAGACATTATCGTTTCCACTATCTTTTCCGCTGCAATGAAATGAACTAATGTTTTATGAAGTTTTTAAATTATTAGAAGTTGTTCTATGTATCCTCGACTATGATTCCATTCTGGCTCACACCCGATACCTTTGACCGGGGTGTGACAGATTGGTATCAGAGCCGTGGTTATAGCGAACCAGGATAAACAAACAAACAAAACGAAACGAAAACCAAGCCTGGACTATAACCCACTCCGAAGCTACCATTTGCATGCAAGGCCTCATCCTCGATATGTTTACTTAAACTAGCTTAGGTGTTGTTTAAGTGTTGCTTATATGTTACCTATGCTTTTACTTTCTTGCTTATGTGTTACCACACTATCATGATGTTACTGACACTGTTCTTTTTGGAATATTTTCGCAGAGATGGCTTCCAAAGAAGTCATTTGCGTTGCTGATTCCGATGAAGAACCGAGTGTTGAGTATACTCCTTCACCAGAGGACTACGTACCGTCTAGCCCCGAGACCGAGGGCGCTACTGTAGGAGTCATTCGCCCGACTCCCATACCTGCAGGTTTTCTGAGTCCTATTAGGCGTAGGACCTCTGATGATTCCCCTGACCACCCTGCTCCCACCGCCACTGCTGGCGGTGCGGCCACTATGGATGCTTCCAGCTCCACTGACCCCTTCGCAGGCCGAGATCGGTCTGTGAAGACTTTTGTCGCCACACCTGGTGGCGGCAGACGGGGATTCACCCCAGGACGGGCACCTGGCCCATCCCGGACTCGAGAGGTTCGACGCACCCCTGATGAGCCTGCGCCCAAGAGGCGTTATGTATTTCAGTTGCCCCACTTAGCGTGGATGCCGGGCCAGGTTCAGCACTGGCGTATGATCGAGGAGTTCCCTAGCTGTTACGCTCTTGGGGAATCCTCACTTCCCGACCCCTCCCGCCGTGTGCCTATGGGTATTTCACCCTTCACTGACGAGCCCATCTCTGACACTGTACCATTACTAGTGGCTCGTCTGAGGCGCATCGAGACCGATCTGGGAGAGCTGGATGCTGATGTCCGCCAGTTACCTACCACCCCTGAGATGACCCGCCTTAGGAACCAGATGTCTGCGTTGATCGGACGCATGGGCGATACTGATAGCGCCATGGGGTCCCTTCACGCCAACATGACTGGGGTCAGCATGGCCACGACCGATCTGCTCCTCTCGCATGAGAGCTTGCAGAGGAGGGTCTCTGCTTTGGAGTTCGTCTCTGGACGACTTCTCGCCACCCTCCATGCCATGACTCATGCCCCGCCCTTTTACTACATGCCTCCTGGTCCTCCACCACCCCCACCAGCATTCTAGGTAGATGTGACCTAGTATCTTTTGATAACCGTTTTATAGATGAAACATGTTAGCATTAGTCAGGATTGGGACTGCGAGCCCACGATGCAAAACTTGTTTATTTTGAATATGTTTCGTCTGTAATATGGTAACAAACTTTGATGTATGATTCCGGTTATTATGCTATGGAAATCTTTTGGTATGTTTATGGTTGATGTTTTATGGTTATGTTATTATTATGTTATGGTTGTATGGGTTACATTATTATGATTACTATGACACGCTATGTCACTTCATCTTCCCTATCTTATGTTTCTTGGTTGTGTTGCGTGAAAATGTTTTGGCAATTGATGTATGTCGTGGCAGTTATTCTCGAGCATGTAATAACCCCATTTACATATTATCTAAAATTTTCTTTATGTTGACAATTGTAACTTAAAGCGAAATCATGCCACCGAGACGCCGAACCACCAGGAACACTTCACCTCCTCCGCCTCCTCCTCCTATGACCGCTGAGGAAATCGAGGAGATGATTGCTAATCGCGTAGCAGAAACTGTTGCCGCCGCTGAAACCCAACGTCAGAACGACAATGGGGCGCGCGGTAAGTACGAATTAACCAATGTTAGAAAAACACTCGATTACAATTTTCCTAAATTGTATTCAACGTTTCAATCTAACAATTGCAGGCCCCCGTGAATGTTCATACAAGGACTTTATGAACTGCAAACCCTCGAATTTCAAGGGTTCTGAAGGCGCTGTTGGTTTAGTTCGCTGGTTTGAGAAAATGGAGTCCGTCTTCCGCATAAGCAACTGCCCTGAGCAGTACATGGTCAAGTATTCCACATGCGCACTGACTGATAGCGCACTGACTTGGTGGAATTCCCATGCTGATGCTATGGGAACTGATTTGGCTTACGCCATGACATGGGACGAACTCAAACAACTGCTTCGCGATGAGTACTGTCCTAGAGAAGAGCTTCAGAAACTCGAAGCTGAGTTCTGGAACCTAACCATGAACGGAGCCGATGTTGCCGGCTATACCAAGAGGTTCCGTGAGCTCGCTCATCTCTGTCCAACCATGATCACTCCTCTTTACAAGAAGATTGAACGGTACATCTGGGGACTTGCACCTCATATCCAGGGGAATGTCCTTTCCTCAAATCCTCAGACTTTTCAGGATGCTGTGCGCCTGGCACACAACCTGGTTTACCAAGCCAACCGTCAAGGTGTGAACCTTGGCAAGAAACAGTCTGAGAGCAAGACCCCTGAAGCCAGTACCACTCCTTCCACCAACAAGAAGCCTGATAACAAACGAAAACGCGGATTCTGGAGGAATCGCGATGATAAGGCCCCTGCCAAAGAAGCTGAATCGGTGAAGGTCTTTGCTGCTACTACCCCTACTCATGTTGTCCGAAAGACTGGATACAACGGTGGAGCACCCCTGTGCAACAAGTGCAACCTCCACCACACACTCGATTGTGGCAACGTCTACTGCAACATCTGCAAGACGAAAGGGCACGTAGCACGAGACTGTCCGAAGCGCACCTGTTACGGTTGCGGAGCCACCGGACACTACAAGAAGGACTGCCCGAAGGCAGGAAACCAGGATCCGAATCAGGCTAGAGGAAGAGCCTTTGTAATCAATGCCGGAGATGCTCGCCGTGACCCCAACACGGTGACGGGTACGTTTCTACTAAATAATCATTATGCTTCCGTTTTATTCGATACTGGTGCTGATAGGAGCTTCGTGTCTACCGAGTTTGGCCAATTACTTGAAATTACCCCTGTTGCCTTAGACACTAAGTTCACAGTAGAATTAGCGAACGGAGAATTAGTAGAAACTAGCATTATTTATCCAAATTGCTCGCTAGAACTCTCCGATCATCCCTTCAGCATTGATTTGATGCCTGTAGAACTAGGAAGTTTTGATGTTATCATTGGCATGGACTGGTTATCAAAGAACCGTGCAGAAATCGTGTGCCATGAGAAAATAGTTAGGATGCCACTCGAAGATGGCAACACTCTGAACGTACAAGGCGAAAAGAGTGGAACCCAACTAAACCTCATATCTAGTATGAAGGCACGAAAGTTCCTTCGTAAAGGATGTCATGCCATCTTAGCACACGTAACTGAGAAGAAACCAAAGGAGAAGAACATAGGAGATGTTCCCGTTGTCCGCGAATACCCGGAAGTCTTTCCCGAAGACTTGCCAGGTTTACCGCCGACGCGACAAGTAGAGTTTCGCATCGACTTGGCACCCGGTGCCGCCCCCGTAGCCAGATCTCCGTACCGTCTGGCACCTTCTGAGATGCAGGAGTTATCTAGTCAATTACAAGAATTGCTAGATAAAGGCTTCATCCGTCCAAGCCACTCTCCATGGGGAGCACCCGTGCTATTCGTCAAGAAGAAAGATGGAACCTTCCGGATGTGCATCGACTACCGGGAGCTGAACAAGCTGACTGTGAAGAACCGTTACCCGCTTCCTAGGATTGACGACCTATTTGATCAACTCCAAGGATCGAGCTTCTACTCCAAGATCGACCTAAGATCAGGATACCATCAACTCAGAGTTAGAGATGAAGATGTTTCGAAGACAGCGTTCAGAACACGCTATGGCCATTATGAGTTCCTCGTAATGCCATTTGGTTTGACAAACGCACCGGCTGTGTTCATGGATCTGATGAACCGCGTGTGCAAACCTTACCTGGATAAATTCGTTATCGTGTTCATTGACGACATTCTTATCTACTCCCGTAGTAAAGAAGAACACGAACAACATCTGAGACTTATCCTGGAGTTGTTGAAGAAGGAAGAACTCTACGCGAAATTTTCCAAATGCGACTTTTGGATTCGCGAAGTTCACTTTCTGGGCCATGTGATCAATGATCAAGGAATCCACGTGGATCCTACAAAAATTGAAGCAATCAAGGATTGGAGTACGCCAACGACTCCAACCGAGATTCGACAATTTTTAGGTCTTGCTGGCTATTACCGCCGATTTATCGAGAACTTCTCGAAGATAGCCCAGCCGCTCACCGCTCTGACCCAGAAAGATAAGAAGTTCATATGGGATGACAAGACTGAAGCAGCATTTCAGTTACTGAAGCAGAAGCTTTGTGATGCCCCGATTCTATCACTACCCGATGGAATCGAAGACTTCGTTGTTTACTGCGATGCCTCGCATCAAGGTTTAGGTTGTGTATTGATGCAACGAGAGAAAGTCATTGCTTACGCATCACGACAACTGAAGATTCACGAGAAGAATTATACCACTCATGACTTGGAACTCGGAGCCGTTGTCTTTGCTCTCAAAATCTGGAGGCACTATCTTTATGGTACCCAATGTACCATATTCACCGATCACAAGAGCCTCCAACATATTTTCAATCAGAAGGAGTTGAATATGAGACAACGCCGATGGGTGGAACTGCTAAATGACTACGAATGCGAGATTCGTTATCATCCAGGCAAGGCTAACGTTGTAGCCGATGCCTTAAGCAGGAAAGAGCATGCCAAACCTCGCCGCGTCCGAGCATTAGGCATGACCATTCACTCAAACCTTAATTCACAAGTGCGCGACGCACAAATTGAAGCTCTCAAACCAGAAAACCTATCTGGAGAAGGTTTACGTGGAATGGAGAAGCAACTGGAAGAGAAACCGGATGGAACCAAGAACTTCATGGATAGGCTCTGGGTACCTGTCTATGGAGGGCTAAGGCAACTAATTTTCGATGAAGCTCACAAATCAAGGTATTCCATTCATCCCGGATCAGACAAGATGTATCACGGTCTGAAGAAACAATTTTGGTGGCCTAACATGAAAGCCGAGATAGCCACCTATGTCGGCAAATGCTTAACATGTTCGAAGGTCAAAGCCGAATACCAGAAGCCCTCTGGATTGTTGACTCAACCGGTGATCCCAGAATGGAAATGGGAAGAGATATCAATGGATTTTATCACGAAGTTGCCTAAATCCAGATCTGGATATGACGCTATCTGGGTAATAGTCGATCGATTGACGAAGTCAGCACACTTCTTACCGGTCAATGAGAAGGATAAGATGGATAAGCGAGCCAAACTTTACATAAAGGAAATCGTCTCGCGCCACGGTGTGCCTAAATCCATCATATCCGACCGAGACAGTCGATTCACTGCACACTTCTGGAAATCTCTACAGAAAGCTTTGGGTACTCGACTCGATATGAGTACTGCCTACCATCCACAGACAGATGGCCAAAGTGAGAGAACGATCCAAACGCTTGAGGATATGCTGAGAGCATGTGTGATAGATTTCGGACCCAAGTGGGACGAGCATCTCCCTCTTGCCGAATTCTCTTATAACAACAGTTATCACACCAGCATCCAAGCCGCCCCTTTTGAAGCACTTTATGGGAGAAAGTGTAGATCCCCACTCTGCTGGACTGAGATTGGAGACAGTCAATTAACTGGCCCCGAGTTAATCTTTGAAACGACTGAGAAAATCTTTCAAGTCCGTGATCGCCTAAGAGCTGCCCGAGACAGGCAAAAGAGCTACGCCGACAACCGACGCAAACCCTTGTCCTTCAAAAAGGGTGATCGCGTCATGCTAAAAGTGTCACCTTGGAAAGGTGTCATCCGGTTCGGCAAACGAGGAAAGCTCAACCCTCGTTACATTGGTCCCTTCGAAATCACCGAAACCATCGGACCAGTAGCTTACCGTTTGAACCTGCCCGCCGAGCTAAGCAGCGTTCACAATGTCTTTCACGTCTGTAATCTTAAGAAATGCCTATCTGATGAAACGCTCATCGTTCCTCTTGATGAGATTCAAGTGGACGAAACCCTACACTTCATTGAGGAACCCGTGGAGATACTTGACCGAGAAATTAAAAAGCTGAAGCATAGCCGCATTCCCATAGTCAAAGTACGATGGAACTCTAGGCGAGGACCAGAGTACACGTGGGAACGCGAGGATCAAATGCGCCGAAAGTATCCACGTCTGTTTGAGAACGTCGCATCCACCAGTAACCAAAACTGAATTTCGGGACGAAATTCTTCTAACTGGGGGAGAATGTGACAACCGGACCAAAAATCAGGTCAACTCTCTCTCCGTTGACTTTTGTTGACTTTTAATTTCGTTATAATTACGTGATTTACCGCTTTAAACTGCATGATTAACTGTGATTAATTAAACGATTAACTGTTATGAAATTCGCGTTGAAAAACTGTGAATTATGAATGTTACATATTATTATTAATGGAATTTTAATAATAAGAAATTAAATATAAAAATTTGACGTTTTATATTTTATCAAACCGATTCAAACTATTAAGTCATTTCATGAACTTAAAACGAATACAAAACGCTACGTTGTCAAGACTTAACCACATTTCCAAACGTTTAGCCTATTGGGCCCGGTAAGCCCAATAAGCCCAAAAATGTCCGGATTAACCCGAAAACTTAACCGAAGGTTCGCCTCGACTAACCGAGTAAAACCCCCAACCCGGAAACCCGACCCGCGGCCCAGATCGCATTGGGCCGTAACCGGCCCAAACCCCGTTTCTCCTTTCCGACTCGTCGGCCCAACCCAACGAACCGAATGGGCTTCGGCCCAGCCCACTCTCGAAAACCGAATGGGCTTCGGCCCATTCCTCATTTCAATCGCGATTGGGCTTTGGCCCAATCTTAAACAAATTTAATTATTTGTTAAGCCCACTAGTTTTTATAAAAAGTTAATCCCATTTCTTTAACCCACTAATATTTTTATAAAACTTGGGTTAACAACGTTTATAAAAATAAAAACCACCATTCAATTGGATAAAATATACTTGGATTATATTTTAAAAAGTTATGATTTTTATAAACTCCTAACCACCTCCATATTTTATAAAAGCTCCTAAACTTTTATAAAATTTATAAAATTATACCTACACTTGAGATTAGCTAGGGATTAATGAGAGCTTGACAACACACTATTAACCATTGGTTAATAACCTAACACTTTTGATTATAAAAGGAGACTAAGTCCCCTCTTGTTCCCTTGCACCCAACCAACCCAACACACACACTCTCCTCCCTCTCCTCCCTTGTTCGGCCGAGAACCACCACTCCACCACCCTGCCGCCGCCGCTGCCACCACCGCCGGCCACCGCTCCGGCCACCGCTAGCGCCGCCACTACGCCGCCGCAAAGCCGCCGCCCCTCCTCCCTTTTCTTGCCGGTTTTAACTCACAACCATTGTGAGTCTTCTAACCACCTTTTCTTCTATATTTCTTCATGTTACCACCCAAGTAAAACCTCTCAAGTCTTGACAACAATCCACCAATAATCTATAGAATGCTTGTGTTTGGTTAGATCAACTAACAAAACTCTCTTCTTAATCCTCCTTTCTTCCAAGATCAAACACTTACTTTGGTGCCTTTGAGGCTTAAAGTTAGCCAAGAAGTGTGGTGAAACACATTTGTGAAATCCTTATGGAAAGTAACAAGTGTGCACCATAGATCTTGATTATGAAATCCTTGGTTTCATAAGTTAGTTGTTTGCAAATCAAACCTCCAAGCCTCTTCATGTTAAATGAAAAATCTAAATGACTAATCTATACATGTTTACATTTACTTGTCCTAACACAAATGTGTTAGTGATTGTTATTTATATTTCCTTGTCCTAACACAAATGTGTTAGTGATTGTTATTTATATTTCCTTGTCCTAACACAAATGTGTTAGTGATTGTTATTTATTTTCTTGTCCTAACACTAATGTGTTAGTGATTGCATTTTATTTAATCATTGGTCCTAACACAAAGTGTTAGTAGATATGAACTTATGATTATGTTATAAAAATGCTAGAAAATGAAAGAATATATATAAACATGTTAATGGACTTATTTAAATCAAGGAAATTAAATAAATGTTACATATGTAACCTATGACTAAAACAAAAGGAATGTTACTTGTTTTTGTAAAAGTAACACATTAAATGTGTTATAAAAAGAAATCAAGACAAAAAGAATATATTAAATTCTTGCTAGATTTAGTAAGAATAATATTTATGTCAAATGATTAATTTGACATAAATACTTGGATTTATTACAAGTTTTAACCTTTCTTAAAACTTGCTAGAAATGGACATTTTTCTATAAAAAGGTCACATTTGAAAATAAATATTTTTATAAAAGATTTTTATAAAAATAAATCAAAGACAAATCATTGGCTTTAAATGTTTACATGGACTTTTAATATTACTTTGATGAAAACAAAGTATCCAAAAATGAACTAACGTTCGTTGGAGATTTTAAAATAAAAGTCAAGTTTTATAAAGACAACGTTATATAAATCCAAGCGTCGCTAAGATATCATGAGAAACATATATTTCATGAAAAGGAAATATTAAACGCTTTCGAAAAATAAATGATTAAATGTTAGAAATTTTGAATATTTCTTCTAAGGTTCATGTTTTAAAAATAAGACAAACAATAATAATTATTTTTGACAAATAATTATTTGCAAAAGGTATAAACCATGTCTTATTCACCAAAGAATTGTTAATCATAATTATTTAAAATAATTATAACTTGCAAGATTAACAAATCAAATAAGTAATTATTTAATTAAAAATAATTATTCGAACTTGTGAAAATAATAATAAACATTATTATTCTTTTTAACTCAATGTTCAAGACTTGATTGAATTATTGAAAATGATTATTTGTTTCTATTTATTGAACATAAATATGAATAACCATGAACGTATTTATTTAATAAATACAAGTTAACGAGTTTTCAATAATACAAACGGACTTAAAACGTCAAGACTTGACCGGTATCACTTGGGTGACTTATGTTACTCAAATGATCATAGACCTTATGCATATGTTTATTAAATGATTTAGGACGTTACGTGCTACCGTCCTTCACTGCTTATTTACCGCTTATCTGCTGAATCTGTGAGTTTCACGGCCCCTTTTTCCTTTTAACTGTTTTATACTTGGGGGAGAAATCATGAAAACTGATTAAATGCTTTTTACTTAATATTATGGTTTACTTGTTAGCCGTATGACTACTTGTTCTCTTACTGATTGCCCAACTTGGTACATTATCGTTATAAACGTTTGTACAACCGAAATCCCATCATTAATTGATTTCAATTAGTTCTGTACGAAACGATAGCTAGTGAATAGATCTATTTGGGTTGACAACCCTACCCTAACTGGTAGCTCCAGTTCTGACTCCGGATTGTCTGGGGGTACACGTCAGTTATTCTGCTCTGTTTAACATCTCTGGGCAAGAGATGCTGGGTGGGTAAACCGTTAGTATTTGAAATCAAGGTTCAGGTGAGATCATACAACCACAACAATAAACCCTGATAATATTTAAGTATACTGAAAACTGTTTTACAACTGTTTAAACTGTTGAGTCCTAAACCTGTGAACCTCACCAACTTTATGTTGACCCGTTTTATATTCATGATTTCTTAGGTAATTGACGAAACTCTCTGAAGACATGCAAATGGGGCTTACAAATGCTATCGGACCTGTCCTTGGAGTCATAGTCCCAACTATCCAATTTAACCGTTTCATGCTTTTAATAATTATTTAAGACTTATGTTTTTAAATTGTAAGACATTAATCGTTTCCACTATCTTTTCCGCTGCAATGAAATGAATTAATGTTTTATGAAGTTTTTAAATTATTAGAAGTTGTTCTATGTATCCTCGACTATGATTCCATTCTGGCTCACACCCGATACCGTTGACCGGGGTGTGACAGATTGGTATCAGAGCCGTGGTTATAGCGAACCAGGATAAACAAACAAACAAAACGAAACGAAAACCAAGCCTGGACTATAACCCACTCCGAAGCTACCATTTGCATGCAAGGCCTCATCCTCGATATGTTTACTTAAACTTAGCTTAGGTGTTGTTTAAGTGTTGCTTATATGTTACCTATGCTTTTACTTTCTTGCTTATGTGTTACCACACTATCATGATGTTACTGACACTGTTCTTTTTGGAATATTTTCGCAGAGATGGCTTCCAAAGAAGTCATTTGCGTTGCCGATTCCGATGAAGAACCGAGTGTTGAGTATACTCCTTCACCAGAGGACTACGTACCGTCGAGCCCCGAGACCGAGGGCGCTACTGTAGGAGTTATTCGCCCGACTCCCATACCAGCAGGTTTTCTGAGTCCTATTAGGCGTAGGACCTCTGATGATTCCCCTGACCACCCTGCTCCCACCGCCACTGCTGGCGGTGCGGCCACTATGGATGCTTCCAGCTCCACTGACCCCTTCGCAGGCCGAGATCGGTCTGTGAAGACTTTTGTCGCCACACCTGGTGGCGGCAGACGGGGATTCACCCCGGGACGGGCACCTGGCCCATCCCGGACTCGAGAGGTTCGACGCACCCCTGATGAGCCTGCGCCCAAGAGGCGTTATGTATTTCAGTTGCCCCACTTAGCGTGGATGCCGGGCCAGGTTCAGCACTGGCGTATGATCGAGGAGTTCCCTAGCTGTTACGCTCTTGGGGAATCCTCACTTCCCGACCCCTCCCGCCGTGTGCCTATGGGTATTTCACCCTTCACTGACGAGCCCATCTCTGACACTGTACCATTACTAGTGGCTCGTCTGAGGCGCATCGAGACCGATCTGGGAGAGCTGGATGCTGATGTCCGCCAGTTACCTACCACCCCTGAGATGACCCGCCTTAGGAACCAGATGTCTGCGTTGATCGGACGCATGGGCGACACTGATAGCGCCATGGGGTCCCTTCATGCTCACATGACTGGGGTCAGCATGGCCACGACCGATCTGCTCCTCTCGCATGAGAGCTTGCAGAGGAGGGTCTCTGCTTTGGAGTTCGTCTCTGGACGACTTCTCGCCACCCTCCATGCCATGACTCATGCCCCGCCCTTTTACTACATGCCTCCTGGTCCTCCACCACCCCCACCAGCATTCTAGGTAGATGTGACCTAGTATCTTTTGATAACCGTTTTATAGATGAAACATGTTAGCATTAGTCAGGATTGGGACTGCGAGCCCACGATGCAAAACTTGTTTATTTTGAATATGTTTCGTCTGTAATATGGTAACAAACTTTGATGTATGATTCCGGTTATTATGCTATGGAAATCTTTTGGTATGTTTATGGTTGATGTTTTATGGTTATGTTATTATTATGTTATGGTTGTATAGTTTACATTATTATGATTACTATGACACGCTATGTTACTTCATCTTCCCTATCTTATGTTTCTTGGTTGAGTTGCGTGAAAATGTTTTGGCAATTGATGTATGTCGTGGCAGTTATTCTCGAGCATGTAATAACCCCATTTACATATTATCTAAAATTTTCTTTATGTTGACAATTGTAACTTAAAGCGAAATCATGCCACCGAGACGCCGAACCACCAGGAACACTTCACCTCCTCCGCCTCCTCCTCCTATGACCGCTGAGGAAATCGAGGAGATGATTGCTAATCGCGTAGCAGAAACTGTTGCCGCCGCTGAAACCCAACGTCAGAACGACAATGGGGCGCGCGGTAAGTACGAATTAACCAATGTTAGAAAAACACTCGATTACAATTTTCCTAAATTGTATTCAACGTTTCAATCTAACAATTGCAGGCCCCCGTGAATGTTCATACAAGGACTTTATGAACTGCAAACCCTCGAATTTCAAGGGTTCTGAAGGCGCTGTTGGTTTAGTTCGCTGGTTTGAGAAAATGGAGTCCGTCTTCCGCATAAGCAACTGCCCTGAGCAGTACATGGTCAAGTATTCCACCTGCGCACTGACTGATAGCGCACTGACTTGGTGGAACTCCCATGCTGATGCTATGGGAACTGATTTGGCTTACGCCATGACTTGGGACGAACTCAAACAACTGCTTCGCGATGAGTACTGTCCTAGAGAAGAGCTTCAGAAACTCGAAGCTGAGTTCTGGAACCTAACCATGAACGGAGCCGATGTTGCCGGCTATACCAAGAGGTTCCGTGAGCTCGCTCATCTCTGTCCGACCATGATCACTCCTCTTTACAAGAAGATTGAACGGTACATCTGGGGACTTGCACCTCATATCCAGGGGAATGTCCTTTCCTCAAATCCTCAGACTTTTCAGGATGCTGTGCGCCTGGCACACAACCTGGTTTACCAAGCCAACCGTCAAGGTGTGAACCTTGGCAAGAAACAGTCTGAGAACAAGGCCCCTGAAGCCAGTACCACTCCTTCCACCAACAAGAAGCCTGATAACAAACGAAAACGCGGATTCTGGAGGAATCGCGATGATAAGGCCCCTGCCAAAGAAGCTGAATCGGTGAAGGTCTATGCTGCTACTACCCCTACTCATGTTGTCCGAAAGACTGGATACAACGGTGGAGCACCCCTGTGCAACAAGTGCAATCTCCACCACACACTCGATTGTGGCAACGTCTACTGCAACATCTGCAAGACGAAAGGGCACGTAGCACGAGACTGTCCGAAGCGCACCTGTTACGGTTGCGGAGCCACCGGACACTACAAGAAGGACTGCCCGAAGGCAGGAAACCAGGATCCGAATCAGGCTAGAGGAAGAGCCTTTGTAATCAATGCCGGAGATGCTCGCCGTGACCCCAACACGGTGACGGGTACGTTTCTACTAAATAATCATTATGCTTCCGTTTTATTCGATACTGGTGCTGATAGGAGCTTCGTGTCTACCGAGTTTGGCCAATTACTTGAAATTACCCCTGTTGCCTTAGACACTAAGTTCACAGTAGAATTAGCGAACGGAGAATTAGTAGAAACTAGCATTATTTATCCAAATTGCTCGCTAGAACTCTCCGATCATCCCTTCAGCATTGATTTGATGCCTGTAGAACTAGGAAGTTTTGATGTTATCATTGGCATGGACTGGTTATCAAAGAACCGTGCAGAAATCGTGTGCCATGAGAAAATAGTTAGGATGCCACTCGAAGATGGCAACACTCTGAACGTACAAGGCGAAAAGAGTGGAACCCAACTAAACCTCATATCTAGTATGAAGGCACGAAAGTTCCTTCGTAAAGGATGTCATGCCATCTTAGCACACGTAACTGAGAAGAAACCAAAGGAGAAGAACATAGGAGATGTTCCCGTTGTCCGCGAATACCCGGAAGTCTTTCCCGAAGACTTGCCAGGTTTACCGCCGACGCGACAAGTAGAGTTTCGCATCGACTTGGCACCAGGTGCCGCCCCCGTAGCCAGATCTCCGTACCGTCTGGCACCTTCTGAGATGCAGGAGTTATCTAGCCAATTACAAGAATTGCTAGATAAAGGCTTCATCCGTCCAAGCCACTCTCCATGGGGAGCACCCGTGCTATTCGTCAAGAAGAAAGATGGAACCTTCCGGATGTGCATCGACTACCGGGAGCTGAACAAGCTGACTGTGAAGAACCGTTACCCGCTTCCTAGGATCGACGACCTATTTGATCAACTCCAAGGATCGAGCTTCTACTCCAAGATCGACCTAAGATCAGGATACCACCAACTCAGAGTTAGAGATGAAGATGTTTCGAAGACAGCGTTCAGAACACGCTATGGCCATTATGAGTTCCTCGTAATGCCATTTGGTTTGACAAACGCACCGGCTGTGTTCATGGATCTGATGAACCGCGTGTGCAAACCTTACCTGGATAAATTCGTTATCGTGTTCATTGACGACATTCTTATCTACTCCCGTAGTAAAGAAGAACACGAACAACATCTGAGACTTATCCTGGAGTTGTTGAAGAAGGAAGAACTCTACGCGAAATTTTCCAAATGCGACTTTTGGATTCGCGAAGTTCACTTTCTGGGCCATGTGATCAATGATCAAGGAATCCACGTGGATCCTACAAAAATTGAAGCAATCAAGGATTGGAGTACGCCAACGACTCCAACCGAGATTCGACAATTTTTAGGTCTTGCTGGCTATTACCGCCGATTTATCGAGAACTTCTCGAAGATAGCCCAGCCGCTCACCGCTCTGACCCAGAAAGATAAGAAGTTCATATGGGATGACAAGACTGAAGCAGCATTTCAGTTACTGAAGCAGAAGCTTTGTGATGCCCCGATTCTATCACTACCCGATGGAATCGAAGACTTCGTTGTTTACTGCGATGCCTCGCATCAAGGTTTAGGTTGTGTATTGATGCAACGAGAGAAAGTCATTGCTTACGCATCACGACAACTGAAGATTCACGAGAAGAATTATACCACTCATGACTTGGAACTCGGAGCCGTTGTCTTTGCTCTCAAAATCTGGAGGCACTATCTTTATGGTACCCAATGTACCATATTCACCGATCACAAGAGCCTCCAACATATTTTCAATCAGAAGGAGTTGAATATGAGACAACGCCGATGGGTGGAACTGCTAAATGACTACGAATGCGAGATTCGTTATCATCCAGGCAAGGCTAACGTTGTAGCCGATGCCTTAAGCAGGAAAGAGCATGCCAAACCTCGCCGCGTCCGAGCATTAGGCATGACCATTCACTCAAACCTTAATTCACAAGTGCGCGACGCACAAATTGAAGCTCTCAAACCAGAAAACCTATCTGGAGAAGGTTTACGTGGAATGGAGAAGCAACTGGAAGAGAAACCGGATGGAACCAAGAACTTCATGGATAGGCTCTGGGTACCTGTCTATGGAGGGCTAAGGCAACTAATTTTCGATGAAGCTCACAAATCAAGGTATTCCATTCATCCCGGATCAGACAAGATGTATCACGGTCTGAAGAAACAATTTTGGTGGCCTAACATGAAAGCCGAGATAGCCACCTATGTCGGCAAGTGCTTAACATGTTCAAAGGTCAAAGCCGAATACCAGAAGCCCTCTGGATTGTTGACTCAACCGGTGATCCCAGAATGGAAATGGGAAGAGATATCAATGGATTTTATCACGAAGTTGCCTAAATCCAGATCTGGATATGACGCTATCTGGGTAATAGTCGATCGATTGACGAAGTCAGCACACTTCTTACCGGTCAATGAGAAGGATAAGATGGATAAGCGAGCCAAACTTTACATAAAGGAAATCGTCTCGCGCCACGGTGTGCCTAAATCCATCATATCCGACCGAGACAGTCGATTCACTGCACACTTCTGGAAATCTCTACAGAAAGCTTTGGGTACTCGACTCGATATGAGTACTGCCTACCATCCACAGACAGATGGCCAAAGTGAGAGAACAATCCAAACGCTTGAGGATATGCTGAGAGCATGTGTGATAGATTTCGGACCCAAGTGGGACGAGCATCTCCCTCTTGCCGAATTCTCTTATAACAACAGTTATCACACCAGCATCCAAGCCGCCCCTTTTGAAGCACTTTATGGGAGAAAGTGTAGATCCCCACTCTGCTGGACTGAGATTGGAGACAGTCAATTAACTGGCCCCGAGTTAATCTTTGAAACGACTGAGAAAATCTTTCAAGTCCGTGATCGCCTAAGAGCTGCCCGAGACAGGCAAAAGAGCTACGCCGACAACCGACGCAAACCCTTGTCCTTCAAAAAGGGTGATCGCGTCATGCTAAAAGTGTCACCTTGGAAAGGTGTCATCCGATTCGGCAAACGAGGAAAGCTCAACCCTCGTTACATTGGTCCCTTCGAAATCACCGAAACCATCGGACCAGTAGCTTACCGTTTGAACCTGCCCGCCGAGCTAAGCAGCGTTCACAATGTCTTTCACGTCTGTAATCTTAAGAAATGCCTATCTGATGAAACGCTCATCGTTCCTCTTGATGAGATTCAAGTGGACGAAACCCTACACTTCATTGAGGAACCCGTGGAGATACTTGACCGAGAAATTAAAAAGCTGAAGCATAGCCGCATTCCCATAGTCAAAGTACGATGGAACTCTAGGCGAGGACCAGAGTACACGTGGGAACGCGAGGATCAAATGCGCCGAAAGTATCCACGTCTGTTTGAGAACGTCGCATCCACCAGTAACCAAAACTGAATTTCGGGACGAAATTCTTCTAACTGGGGGAGAATGTGACAACCGGACCAAAAATCAGGTCAACTCTCTCTCCGTTGACTTTTGTTGACTTTTAATTTCGTTATAATTACGTGATTTACCGCTTTAAACTGCATGATTAACTGTGATTAATTAAACGATTAACTGTTATGAAATTCGCGTTGAAAAACTGTGAATTATGAATGTTACATATTATTATTAATGGAATTTTAATAATAAGAAATTAAATATAAAAATTTGACGTTTTATATTTTATCAAACCGATTCAAACTATTAAGTCATTTCATGAACTTAAAACGAATACAAAACGCTACGTTGTCAAGACTTAACCACCTTTCCAAACGTTTAGCCTATTGGGCCCGGTAAGCCCAATAAGCCCAAAAATGTCCGGATTAACCCGAAAACTTAACCGAAGGTTCGTCTCGACTAACCGAGTAAAACCCCCAACCCGGAAACCCGACCCGCGGCCCAGATCGTATTGGGCCGTAACCGGCCCAAACCCGTTTTCCTTTCGACTCGCGGCCCAACCCGAGAACCAAATGGGCTTCGGCCCATTCCCATATCGAAAACCGAATGGGCTTCGGCCCATTCCCATTCCCCATCGCGATTGGGCTTCGGCCCAATCTGTAAACAAATTGATTAATTTGTTTTAAGCCCACTAGTTTTTATAAAAATTAACCCCAATTCTCTTTAACCCACTAATATTTTTATAAAATTTGGGTTAACAACATTTATAAAAATAAAAACCACCATTCAATTGGATTAATTATACTTGGATTATATTTTAAAAAGTTATGATTTTTATAAACTCCTAACCACCTTACATATTTTATAAAAGCTTACTAAACTTTTATAAAATTTATAGTAAACTAATCAAAAATAGCTAGGGATGCATGAGAAGTTGACAACACATTATTAACCTAGTGGTTAATAACCTTAATTATGATTATAAAAAGGAGACTAATGTCCACTTTGGTTCCCTTGCACCCAACCAAACAAACCACACCTTTCCTCTCCCTCTCCTCCCTTAACCGGCCGACAACCACCACCCCCCACCGAGCTGCCGCCGCTGCCCCACTGCCGGCCACCATCCGGCCACCGTAGCGCCGCCGAACCACCGCCGCAAACCGCCGCCACCCCCCTCCTCTTCACTCGGTTTTAATCTCACACCTTTGTGAGTATTCTAAACCCCTTTTCTCCTATATTTCTTACATGCTTAACCACCCAAGGATCACCCTACAAGTCTTGACAACAAACCAAATACAACTAGAATGCTTGTGTTTTGTTATGATCAACTAACAAAACTCTCTCTCTTAACCTCCTTTCTCCCAAGATCAAACACCCTTTCTTGGTGCCTTTGAGGCTTAAAGATAGCCAAGAAGTGTGGTGAAACACACTTGTGAAATCAAAGGAAAGTAACAAGTGTGCACCAAGAATCTTGCATATATGAAATCTTGATTTCATAAGTTAGTTGATTTTAACAAGACCTCCAAGCCTCTTCATATAAATTTAAAAATGTTAACTAACAATCTATACATGTTTATATTTATTTGTCCTAACACAAGTGTGTTAGTGATTGTTATTTACATTTATTTGTCCTAACACAAATGTGTTAGTGATTGTTATTTATATTTCCTTGTCCTAACACAAATGTGTTAGTGATTGTTATTTATATTTCCTTGTCCTAACACAAATGTGTTAGTGATTGTTATTTATTTTCTTGTCCTAACACTAATGTGTTAGTGATTGCATTTTTATTTAATCATTGGTCCTAACACAAAGTGTTAGTAGATATGAACTTATGATTATGTTATAAAAATACTAGAAAATGAAAGAATATAATAAACATGTTAATGGACTTATTTAAATCAAGGAAACTAAATAAAAGTTACATGTGTAACCTTTGACCAAAACAAAAGGAATGTTACTTATTTTTGTAAAAGTAACACATTAAATGTGTTATAAAAAGAAATGAAGACAAAAAGAATATATTAAATTCTTGCTAGATTTAGTAAGAATAATATTTATGTCAAACGATTAATTTGACATAAATACTTGGATTTATTACAAGTTTTAACCTTTCTTAAAACTTGCTAGAAATGGACATTTTTCTATAAAAAGGTCACATTTGAAAATAAATATTTTTATAAAAGATTTTTATAAAAATAAATCAAAGACAAATCATTGGCTTTAAATGTTTACATGGACTTTTAATATTACCTTGATGAAAACAAAGTATCCAAAAATGAACTAACGTTCGTTGGAGATTTTAAAATAAAAGTCAAGTTTTATAAAGACAACGTTATATAAATCCAAGTGTCGCTAAGATATCATGAGAAACATATATTCCATGAAAAGGAAATATTAAACGCTTTCGAAAAATAAATGATTAAATGTTAGAAATTTTGAATATTTCTTCTAAGGTTCACGTTTTAAAAATAAGACAAAACGTTAATAATTATTTTTGACAAATAATTATTTGCAAAAGGTATAAACCATGTCTTATTCACCAAAGAATTGTTAATCATAATTATTTAAAATAATTATAACTTGCAAGATTAACAAATCAAATAAGTAATTATTTAATTAAGAATAATTATTCGAACTTGTGAAAATAATAATAAACATTATTATTCTTTTTAACTCAATGTACAAGACTTGATTGAATTATTGAAAATGATTATTTGTTTCTATTTATTGAACATAAATATGAATAACCATGAACGTATTTATTTAATAAATACAAGTTAACGAGTTTTCAATAATACAAACGGACTTAAACGTCAAGACTTGACCGGTAACACTTGGGTGACTCATGTTACTCAAATGATCATAGACCTTATGCATATGTTTATTAAATGATTTAGGACGTTACGTGCTACCGTCCTTCACTGCTTATTTACCGCTTATCTGCTGAATCTGTGAGTTTCACGGCCCCTTTTTCCTTTTAACTGTTTTATACTTGGGGGGAGAAATCATGAAAACTGATTAAATGCTTTTTACTTAATATTATGGTTTACTTGTTAGCCGTATGACAACTTGTTCTCTTACTGATTTCCCAACTTGGTACATTATCGTTATAAACGTTTGTACAACCGAAATCCCATCATTAATTGATTTCAATTAGTTCTGTACGAAACGATAGCTAGTGAATAGATCTATTTGGGTTGACAACCCTACCCTAACTGGTAGCTCCAGTTCTGACTCCGGATTGTCTAGGAGTACACGTCAGTTATTCTGCTCTGTTTAACATCTCTGGGCAAGAGATGCTGGGTGGGTAAACCGTTAGTATTTGAAATCAAGGTTCAGGTGAGATCATACAACCACAACAATAAACCCTGATAATATTTAAGTATACCGAAAACTGTTTTACAACTGTTTAAACTGTTGAGTCATAAACCTGTGAACCTCACCAACTTTATGTTGACCCGTTTTATATTCATGATTTCTTAGGTAATTGACGAAACTCTCTGAAGACATGCAAATGGGGCTTACAAATGCTATCGGACCTGTCCTTGGAGTCATAGTCCCAACTATCCAAATTTAACCGTTTCATGCTTTTAATAATTCTTTAAGACTTATGTTTTTAAATTGTAAGACATTATCGTTTCCACTATCTTTTCCGCTGCAATGAAATGAACTAATGTTTTATGAAGTTTTTAAATTTTAGAAGTTGTTCTATGTATCCTCGACTATGATTCCATTCTGGCTCACACCCGATACCTTTGACCGGGGTGTGACAACAAACCTTTGGCGGGTTGCTTAACAACCTTATAAGCTCCCTTAAGGTGTGTTTAATGACTTTATGAAAACCCTTTTTATTGAAATTTTATTACTGATTTTTTGAGCTAAACGTGCTCTACGTATCACAGACCATTTGGGGAGTCAAAATCCCAAAGGCCGGACTTGTGACACCCGGTCAGGGGATGATGCATGATCCGAAAGGTGACTCGCATCCCATGCTACATGATACGTTCGAGGTCCTTATGCCTGTGTAAGCAAACTCGACTGACCACGCAAGTGCGGGATGAAAGTATTTGGTTGGAAATTAGGGTTGGTAATATCTTGTCACTTTACGGAAGCCGAGATGGTACGTATTTGTGAACTTGGCTCTGGTCATGACGGACGTGCATGCACGAGAGCAGTGTACGAAAGAAACGAACCTTAGTCCCTTAAAAAGATAATTTTCATTATAAAATAATCTGGCACGCAGGGTTATTGCCCTGCTGGTTCATGACGGCCCATGTCAAGTACGGTAAGTCAGCCGGTTTGAGGGACCCTGTAAGTAAGTGGTATTACACCACTTCGTTTGTTCACTAGCAGCACCTTCTCTCGGCATTCGTACTTCTCGTAGACAATTGGCAGTTGGATGGTGGATTAGCCTAAGATTTCGAAAGGTGGTTGGTCTTCTGCTAGTGAACAATCTTAAGCAAGATTATAAGTCTTTGTTCAACCTTCCTTAACCACTGGTACGTTCTCCTAAGTAACACAAACTTCTTCTCTAAACTACCATCTTATTACTTTTACTATTTCTTTTTATTTTATTTCCCTTCTAAAAAAATATTTTCGTAAAACTAAAATTAGATTTGGCTAGATGATAACAGTGGACAGAGTATCCAGAGCACTCACTTTCCATTGTGTCCAGATCGACCCCTATTCAACTTACGACTACGATACTGCCCACGATGGGTATACTTGGCCATGTAATATGGTGAAATAGTAGTTTTCAAGTAAATCAGGTATTATAAATTTAAAAGCTTAAAACTGCTAAAAAGGTTTGAAAAATATAGCCATATTTTATATACACCTCAGCACACAACAAGCTTTTTGGCGCCGTTGCCGGGGACACAAACGAGGATTTGGAAAAAAAATTCCAAGTTAGCATCCTAGCCAATAGTTTAGATTAGTTTTTCTTTTTCCTTAATTAATTTAGATTTTAGTTTTGTTTACCTTTTCTTTTAATTTTTCTATTATTCTTTTATTCTTCTATCTTTCTCTAAGAAATATTGCGACGATGAATACTAATCCGGAGGAATATTTCGGTTATATTGATGGATGGGCTCAATCTGTTTGGTGCAGAATCTGCGGCGATCCCCATTACTCTCGGGACTGCTACATATTAGCACGAACGTCTGCGTTTCTGCGAGTAGAACCACCAGATGAGCCCACCAGTCGTCATTATAGTTCTTTTTCACAATCTTCACAAAATAATAATTTTTGTCAAAATATTAGTCAACCTAAGCTTAACCGAAATTACTGGCAAGAAAATATTAGAACGCAAGATTTTGAAAATCAACCATCTACTTCAACCTCTACTTCTTGTTATCATGATTTTTTCTTTTTCTGTATGATATGTAATGACCAAAACTCACAAGGCTTATGCTTTGCTTATACTCCACATACAGAATAACCACTTTACATATGTCCTAAGTCAGATCTTAAAGAAACCACAGAATGAATGTTAGAACATATAAAGGCTCTCGAGGACTACTTTAGCCGTATAAAGGAGGAGGAAAAAGAAGAAGTTCTAATCAAGGAAGTTCCACCAGATCCCATCATCCCGGCCATTACGTCCATTCCAACAAGTCTTGAAGCAAAGGAGTTGGACAAAACCCCTTCCCTTCAGATCCCGAACACCCAAGTCAGTGAACTAGTCAAGAAAACGAAGAAATGCCCAGAACAGATAAGACGACTGTCTCATTATCATCAGGTATCGGTAAGAGTAAACCTCTTCCAACCCAGGTACGCATTTCTCTACCCTCTCTTGAAAGTCTCTCTAGTGTACCCACTAATGCTAGATTTTTAAGGAATTGTTCACTTCACCTAAACTCGAGGAATTACAGCAAGCAATATTTACAAAAGAACAATCATTGCACTTTAGACAACTTTATGATAAAAAATATGTTCCATATTTTATCAAAAAGAGAATACAAATTGTTATTGTTGATGATAGTCTGCTTGTAAATATGATGCCTACTATACTGCGTAGTAAACTAGAGTTAGGAGAAATGACCCCTTTCTGCATGTCGTTCATCCTCTCAGATCGTTCTAGCCGTCTATCCAAAGAAGTTGTGAAAGATGTCCTAATCCGTGTTAACGATGTTAACATCCCCTCTGATTTCGTCATCCTTGATGATACACCCTTAGTCTTCGGAAGACCCCTCTTAGAGACTTGGAGGTCTGTGATCAACCCAGACAATGAAGAAATGAGACTACAACTTGGGGATCATAAGCTGTCTGTAAAGATCGAAAGATCTCTCGGATATCCTCTCTCTGATGATCCTCCTTGGTTGCACGAAGTAGAAGAAGAAGAACTCACCCAGGAAACCCCGGAAGAGGAGACAAACCCATCTCCTATGTCTGATCACGCGAAGCATGAGTCTATCCACGACATTCACGCCAACCCAGAAGACGAAGATTCCAATAGCACACCGGTAACTGTGAATCAACCGACACTGGAACTGAAGGAACTCCAAGAACACCTGGAATACGCCTTCCTGGATGACGATTGCAACTCGCATATGATCATTTCTGCACGCTTAAGCCCACAAGAAAAGGAAGCATTACTTGCAGTTATGCAAAAGCACAGAAAGACTATAGCATGGAAGCTATCGGATATCAAAGGAATAAGCCCATCGCTCTGCACTCACAAAATTCTAATGGAAGACGTGTATAAGCCCATTATCCAACCACAACGGAGGGCAAACCCCAATGTATAAGAGGTGGTAAAGAAAGAAGTTGTCAAACTTCTGGACGCTGGACTTATATACCCCATATCTGACAGTCCATGGGTTAGCCCTGTTCAGGTGGTACCCAAAAAAGGAGGAATGACTGTTATCGCCAATGACAAATATGAACTCATTCCTACTCGCATAGTCACTGGCTGGAGAGTCTACGTAGACTATAGAAGGCTAAATGATGCCATGCGAAAGGATCACTTTCCTCTACCATTCATAGACCAAATGCTAGAGCGTTTGTCTGGATACATGTACTATTGTTTCCTCGATGGTTTTTTGGGATACTTTCAGATCCCTATAGATCCGGAAGATCAAGAGAAAACAACATTTACATGTCCATACAACACCCTCGCCTACAGACGCATGGCTTTTGGCTTATGTAATGCTCCCGCCACATTTCAGTGTTGCATGGTTGCCATTTTCCACAATATGATCAAAAAATCCATGGAAGTATTCATGGATGATTTTTCGGATTTTTGGCAACTCATTTGACCACTGTCTACAAAATCTTGAGAAAATGCTCGCCCGATGTGAAGAAACTAATTTAGCCCTCAATTGAGAAAAGTGTCATTTTATGGTCCAAGAAGGCATAGTTCTTGGCCATAAAGTTTCCCAAGCTGGATTAGAAGTAGACAAGGAAAAAATAGACACTATCTCTCGTCTACCCCCACCATCTTCCATCCGCGACATCCGCAGTTTTCTCTGACACGCAGGTTTCTACCAACGTTTCATCAAGGACTTCTCCAAGATCTCTAGGCCCTTGACGAAACTACTGGAGAAAGAGGCGGTCTTCAACTTCACAAAGACTGTATGGAAGCTTTCTCCCTCCTAAATGACAAACTTGTCCGTGCACCAATTATGACTGCGCCAGACTGGTTTCTCCCCTTTGACATCATGAGTGATGCAAGTGACTATGTTGTAGGGGCAGTATTAGGTCAACGGAAAGATAAGCATTTTCACCCAATTTACTATGCCAGTATAACGCTTAACGACGCCCAGGAAAAATATATAGTTACCGAAAAGGAGTTGTTGGCCATGGTGTTTGCTTTCGATAAGTTCCTTTCATATCTGGTGTTGTCAAAGACTATTGTTTTCATGGATCACATAGCTATCTGGTACCTCTTCAAAAAGCAAGACACTAAACCAAGGCTCATCCGTTGGATTCTTCTCCTTCAAGAGTTCGACATTGAGATAAGGGATAAGAAAGGTGCTGAGAACACTGCCGCTAATCATCTCTCAAGGCTTGAAAGCAATACTCAGTCTTCAGGGGGAGAAATAAATTAAAGATTTCCAATAGAATACCTTGAAAGAGTTGACTCTTCTGCTGAACCCTAGTTTGCAGAAATGACAAACTATCTCGCAAGCGGCCTCGTACCTAGAGGGTTAACACATCAACAGCGAAGGAAATTCTTCGTTATTGTTAAATATTTCATGTGGGAAGACCCATATCTTTTCATGATATGTGCCAACCAACTTATTCGAAAATATGTTTATGGTGCCGAGAGCACTAGCATTCTTGAACATTGTCACTCTGGACCTTGCAGAGGCCATCATGGAGCCAAAGCCACCGCAAGAAAAGTCCTCGGTTCTGGCTTTTACTGGCCAACTATATATCAGGATGCTCACAAACTGGTACAGACCCGTGACGCTTGTCAAAGGACTGGGAACATCTCCTCGCGCAACGAGATGCTCCAGAATTACATACAGGTTTGTGAAGTCTTTGATGTATGGGAACTTGACTTTATGGGGCCATTCCCAACTTCAAGAGGGAATAACTACATCCTTATGGCCGTGGACTACGTATCCAAATGGGTTGAAGCTGAAGCTTTACCCACTAATGACGGTCGAGTAGTTTTCAATTTCCTAAAAAAGTTGTTTTCTAGATTCGGGGCTCCAAGAGCGTTAATTAGTGATAGAGGTACCCACATCTGTAATTGTCAAATGGAAAGGGTCTTATCTCTGTATGGAGTAAACCATAAGGTTTCAACAGCCTACCATCCCAAACCAATGGTCAAGCTGAAGTGACCAACCGAGGTATCAAACGAATTCTAGAAAAATAGTTCGGTAATCACCGAAAAGATTGGGCTGATAAGCTCGATGATGAACTTTGGGCATTTCGAACGGCCTACAAAAATCCGATTGGTACTACCCCGTACAGAATGGTATATGGCAAAGCCTGCCATCTCCCTGTTGAATTAGAACACAAGGCTTACTAGGCCCTTCGCACACTAAACATGTACCTTCAAAAATCATGTCAAAATTGACTCGGTCAATTAACGGAGCTCAAAGAATTACGCGGCCAAGCCTATACCAACTCCAACATCTACAAGGACCGAACCAAGAAGTATCATGATTCGCGACTGGAGAGGTTGAGAATATTCAAGAAGGAGATAAGGTTCTGCTGTACAACTCCCGTTTGAGACTGTTCCCTGGAAAGTTAAAATCCAGATGGACTGGACCTTACCAGGTGGTGCGTGTTTATCCCTACGGTGTTGTTGACATAAGCGACAATGATAAATATATATTCAAACTCAAAGGCCGTCATCTCAAACTCTACGAAGTATTATTCGACCACGACGAAGAAAACCTTCCTCTAGAGGGTGATGCACATAGTGTATCAACGAGTCCGGCCTAGGACCCGGAAATAAGTTTAGGTCACCTATCCGTAGATTAGAAAATAAATAAAAATTCAAAATCAAGAAAAACGTAATTTTTAAGTTTGGCACGCCCCGTGTTAAACTTAGCATGCCCCGTGCCTGATTGTGTCATCACACGTCTGCAGTCACAAGATGCCATCTATTGTTTGACAGCTAAGCACGCCCCGTGCCATACGACAGAATGGAGAAAATCAGAGAATTCTACATTCCCTTGGCTACATATGGACCTCATCCCTCTCATCTCACTTTCACGCTGCCCCTTTGAAGTCAAAAGAACACACACACCCATTAAGGTAAATCCTTTTTGTCTTCATCATTCCATCTTCATGACCTTTCTTCTTCTAGCCATGAACACAAGAACATTCTTGGTGTCAAGCTGCATTTTCAGCACATTTGTTCATGTTCTTTGTTATCTCAACTCCACAAGTGCAAGCTTATTTCACAAAACCCACAAAGGTTGTTTTTGAGTTCCCTAAGTCAAAGTTTTTGCTCAAAAACGTCACTACAACTTGCACAAACCCAATTTTTGAAAACAAAAACTAAAATGGGTTGAGATAACAAAGCTTTTCAGAAAATTTGAAACTCAAAAACTCATATCCCAATGAACAGCACGCCTCGTGCTAAACTAGGCACGGGCCGTGCCGCCTCCTGTGCATGCATAAATATTGTGTTCTTAAAAATTTTCAGAAATGGCGATCATTGACAACCTTGAGGAGAACAACGTTCAGCCAGGTGCACCCCCTAGGATTATAACCTTGATGAACCAAGTCATGACCTTGAGAGAAAACTTGGATGGAGCTTATGAACGAGAGCTCGAGCTAAACAATAGGGTCAACTTCTTGACCATTGTGTGTGAGTTCCTGGCAGTATACAAGTCTTCTCTGAGCGATAGACTTGAGTCCATCCTGGAGCCTACTTCCGTGCCTTAATATGCCCCATGGCCTGAGGATGAGGTGGTGGGAGATATCAACTTTGAGTCCCACATTTTGGATGACGACATGTTCGCCAACATTCCCGTGCTTAATGGCATGGTTGATAACTTTGTCATCAACCTGGACGATGACGAGGATCTCCCAAAGCTGTCGCACGACCAGGCTGGTCACTAGAGGGAGCTCTCATTCATGAAGCTAGGAAGAAGCCAAGTAGAAGAAGTAGGAATGGAATAAAGTAGTTTGATTGTGTTCATGTTTGTTTATGACTGACCGTGATGAATCCCAGATAGTGGGATTATTTTGGCATGTTCTAGATTTTACATTAGAAATGATCTTGGGTCTAATGTAAGTCTGAATACGTGTATCATCTTGATTTATGACTATGATTAGTGTTTATTTTATTAGTATAATGTTTATCTTTTTAGTTTAATATTAACAGGTACCAGTTTTATAGTCTGATTCGGACCGGGAGGTCACGATACTTGGCATGGTAACCATTCCACGGGACAAAGAGTCAGAAAACAGTGGAAGTGCTGCCCAAGTTTTTCCAAAACCAAACTATTTTTTATTGTCATTGTACCTAGTTTACTAACGTACGGGTACATTGAGGACAATGCACATATTAAGTGTCAGGACGGGAAAATAACGGGTAAAGTTTTCCGGAACTTAAACAATTGCTCTGTCCGATATCAAGCCTTACACAAAACTTTTCCAAATAAGCCTTGATATCCCCCAATTTTTCAAAATTTTGTCGTCTTAAACGGAACGATACACATAACAGTTTTCCTCCTAATCATAAAGATTTCAAATTTCATTGAATTATAAACAGATTTTCAAAAAAAAAAATTGAAATATTTCTTTATGGCAAAACGAACCAATTTATTTTTAGAAAAGCTTATTTTTCTCCCTTCCCCCATATTCAGTGAGAATTTGAGCCCAAATATAGCATGATCACCTATATACATACTCCTTTTACCTAAATTATGAGAGAAGCCTGGTGATCCAACAGAGGTAGAACTTGACATGTGTATGCGATCTGAGATGGACAAAATTGGGAACACTTATTTAAATGATTGAGGCACCTAGGATTTTTCCACCGTCCGTTTCTTAACCTTTTTCCTTCACTCCATAAAACCCCCCCTAGTTAACCCCTTTGAGCCTAAGCCTTTCGTTTCTAAACCCCTTTTATTTTGCAAAAACCACCCCTTTATCCAAAATAAAATACCCTTTTTACTTCTTATTTATTTATCATAAAAAGCGGGTCTTTTATAAAAATTCGACACCGTGACTTTTTCAAAAACAAATAAGGCAATAATGTTGATCCGTAGGCCCTGGATTTACATGTAGATGTTGTTGTTTTGATTCTCTTATAGAAGAATATATATATATTTGGTTGAACAAAGGGAATTCACAAAACATATTCCCTGAGTTAAATAAAAAGAGCAGAGCTCTCTAGAAATGTAGTGTATTCTTTTGGAAAAGTCACTGGCAAAAACTGAGTTTTAAAAGATCGCTCATTTACAACTTTTCCTTTTCTTTCTTTCAAACATACCTATCCAAACCTTACCCCAGACCTACCATATAACGCTCTCATGATACTTATGTGGATTCCAGTGAGTTTTGTGGAGGTTCGATCACATGTCAAGCCTATGCTGTCGCTCCCAGATACACAATATTCAGTAGGTTCTAGCCGAGTGAAATTTTTGTATTTCAATTCAAATGGAGAAAATAAAAAATAAAATAATAATAAATCAATGGAATAAGCTATCAAAAATGACAGAGGACCACTTTTATGTTGTGTCTAACCTATAAGGCGCAAGCAGATGAAGTCTTTGGGATTATCGGGATTATTCTGTACAGAGTTTTGCTTGAGGACAAGAAAACGTTTAAGTGTGGGGATAATTGATGAACATCAAATTATACATATGTTTAGACCAAATATCTCTCGCAAAACGGTAAAAATCTAATCTGCTAACTTCAAAACAAGTCTATTTTGTGTTCTTTTTAGTTTTTCTAGTTTGAAAGGGCAAAAATCACAAAAGGAACAGATGATGATAAAAAACAGAAGAAAAATATAAAGTTCCAAGATTTGCAAAGTTAAGCACGCCCTGTGCCTAACCAAGCACTCCCCGTGCCTGTTGCCAGAAGCTTCTAGAACACGCATCTGAATAGCACGCCCGTGTCCCTGACTTAGCACACACCGTGGGACTGTCCATCTGACATGGCATGCTCCGTGCCAGGTATAGCATGACCCGTGCCATGTCAGAGCTCCGATTCTCGAAGATTTCCCTGACACGGCACGCCCCGTGCCAAGCTGGGCACGGGCCGTGCTAAACTCTATGATCATCCTATAAAAGCCGGCCTCCTCCTCATTTGCAATTCACCTAATTCTTTTCTTCTCCTCCCATGTATTGAGTCATTTGGTATTTTCGAGTCTTGTAATCAAGTTTATAAGAACTTTAACTTAAGTAAGAATTTGCAAGCTTTTGTCTATGAAATCTTCTCTTTCTCTTAAGGAAATCATTAAAGCCATGTTTGGCTAAAGTCTTATACTTACTTGGGAAGTAACAAACCTTTGGCGGGTTAGTTAACAACCTTATAAGCTCCCTTAAGGTGTGTTTAATGACTTTATGAAAACCCTTTATATTGAAAGTTTATTACTGATTTTCTGAACCAAACGTGCTCTACGTATCACAGACCATTTAGGGAGTCGAAATCCCAAAGGCCGGACTTGTGCCAACCGGTCGAGGGACGATGCATTATTCGAAAGGTGAATCACGTTCCATGCTATATGATACGTTTGAGGTCCTTATGTCTATGTAAGCAAACTCGGCTGACCACTGGTACGTTCCGAAAGGTGGTTGGTCTTCTACTAGTGAACAATCTTAAGCAAGATTATAAGTGTATGTTCAACCTTCCTTAACCACTGGTACGTTCTCCCAAGTAACACTAACTTCGATTGCTCTTCTCTAAAATACCATCTTATTACTTTTACTTTTTCTTTTATTTTATTTTCATTTAAAAAAAATTCTTAAAACTAAAATTACATTTGGCTAGATGATAATAGTGGACTGGATATCAAGAGCTCTCACTTTCCATTGTGTCCTGATCGATCCCGATTCAACTTACCACTACTATACTGCTCACGATGGGTATACTTGCCCGTGTAATATGATGAAATTGTAGTTGTCAAGTAAATCTGGTATTATTAATTTAAAAGCTTAAAACTGCTAAAAAGGTTTATAACATATAGCCATATTGTATATACACCTCAGCACACACCATAGGACAACACTCCTCGATCAACATTCGGGTAAACTCTGCCCACGGCATTGCATTCGCTAAAGCTAAACCAAGAACTTGAACCTGCGAGTTCCACCAAGTCAAAGCTATTCCTTCAAATGTTCCAGATGGACAATTGCATATCTCAAAAACTGACTCGGTCTTTTCCATCCATCGAAGTAGTCCTACGACTCCTTCCGTTCCATTAAACATATGAGGCTTGCATTCCATGAACGTCTTGTAAGAACACCCTTGCAGTATGTTAGGGTTTGCTTGCGCGTGAGCTGCTAAAGTTGCTGCTACATTCTAACCGATAAGAGTGTTCAGCTCTTCTACCGTGAGGTTGATTCCATGACCTCTGCCTCTGACTGCCATTGTCTTTATTCATAACAATACAAAAATGATTAACATCCTGGTGTTTATCTCTCAAGCAATATACAAATATCAAATGACATAATGAACACATAACAAGTTTAACTACAACTTTAAATAAAATAAAACCGCAACTGACTCGCAATTTCATTAAATTTTAAATTGAGTTCAAATTTCTTACATGCCAAAAGATAGATAAAGATTACAAATATTTATACAATGCTTTCATAGAAAACGTCTAAGACAGGTACTAGCTACTATTGCTAGAATCCCTCAACCAGAGATGACTGAACCATCACTCTCCTCACCATCCTGGTCCATGGGTGCTGGTACCGGCTCTGGCTCTGGGGCTGCAGGCTCCTCCTGTGGCTCCAGCTCCGCATCCACTGCTGCAACTCGTGTAGTCAACTGCTGCACCCTGAAGAGCAACTATTGAATGAGGTCCCCATGTGTGTCGATCATTGCACTCCGTACCGAGAACCTCATCTACAAGTCCTCGTGCTGCTGTGTCAAAGTGGCAAGACGCTCCTCAATCTGCCTCCATCGAGCGATAGCATCTCTAAGCCGATAATCGACATCGCCTACCCCGACCTGAAGGTCAGCGATGTCTCCTACCATGCGCATGACACGTTCACGACGCGTGGAATGATTAGCTACCAACACTGCTACTACTCGCTCCGTAGGGTAAGGTGGGGTAGGTAGGGTTGGCGTAGCCCTCATCCGTGATGTGGTGCGAGCGACGGTAGGTGCTGGTACGTGATGGACTCTAACCATGTCATCCACGTAAGATGAGTATGTCGTCCAGTCTCGAGTGTCCACCCTCCTCTCTTAAATAGCCAGCACGGACGCCCTAGACTCTCCTAGAGGCCGCCTCCATCTGCTCCCAGTGGGCGATGCCGGTGCTGATGAATCTGACGATGCTGAATCATGCAATGCCATGCCTACAGTATACATCCCATGTATATTACAGTGAGTAGCTACTTTTTGAATAACCGACAGCTAATTCAAATAAGCACTACTAGAATGTAGATGTGATGTGATGATGTGATGATGTGATAAGAACAGAGATAGAAGATAGCAATATCATAGATAGTCAACACAGTATATACATATACTCACATATATATAGAGAGTAGCAAAATGGGCAAACCGTGTATATATGCTTCTATGTATGTGTCTAACTGACTCTAGCCATAGTGGTATTCTAATGCAATCCTAAGTTCCTTATAACTGACCGCTCTGATACTAATCTGTCACACCTCCGCCAGAAAACCGCCCGCGTACACGACCCGCAAGGCGAGGGTGTGAGCACAGACTAGGATCCGAGTCGTCAAATACTTCGAACATCTATATGCTCGACTCACCAATCAGTTTAATTTTTATAAAAAAATAGTTTATTAGAGTTACGCTTCATTAACAACACAAGTGCGGAAGCATATTCATCAAGTTTCAAAATCATTTGCGGAAGCGATTAAACGTTAAGTTAACAAATTTTAAATGCGGAAGCGATAATCATGAAAACAGTTTAAGTTATCTTTTCGCCCAAGGTGACAAAAAGTGTTAAATTATTACAACCCATGAAGTGACACCATGAATGATACCTAATGTGCGTTCCTTAGCAAACCTCCTAAGGACCTGAGAAGAAACATGTAAAGTGTCAACGCAAGGTTGGTGAATTCTTGGAGTTTAAGAAAGTAAATAAATATCCATTTATTTAAAACAGTAAGACCAAATATAATACCCCTTCTCCATCCCCGAAGGCGATGAGGCCAGAGCGACTAGCTAGGGCAGGGTTTGTCAAGCCCAACAGATCTGTTTCACATTTCCCCGTTATCACCTGATACTAATGGTACACAAATTGTGGAAGGACTCCCTTGGCATGTTTTCTTCTATGGGTTACAAATAGTATATAAAACAAGTTTAGCGTTTCTCAACAGAAACTGTTTAGTATTTTCTCAACAAAAAATAAGTCAAGTACTTTCTCAACAGAAAATAGTCTAGTATTTCTCAACAGAAATCAGTTTACCACATGTCTTCTCCCCCAAAAGCGTAAACAGTTAAAAAGTGGGGCGAGAACTCACCTTATGGTGAAATTAAGTTTCAGAATAGAAACACTTGAACAGAGAAGGTGAATTCCTCCTAGACTCCACCTATGACACGCAATCGTGTGAGTGTTGACTAAGTTTGACCAACCGTCCCGACATGGACAATAGACAAGTGGACTCCAATACACATTGGTGACTGAATTTAGGTTTTCTATACATAACCTAACACGTATCACATATACAACACATTGTACCATTATAAACATATGCGTCACGATGATGTACGACCTTAGTACGATCGACAGGACGATCGTACAAAGTCTTGTCATTCCCACAGAGGTAGGAGACTTAGGACTTGTACACTCGTATAATTCATAATCAATTTGACTTATGACATACAAACACATAGCCAAGTAACCTCATGCTCATAATCATGCATTTTTTAATTTTATTTATTTACCGATAAATATATATTTATCACATGTAGGCTAATTCCATGTTTACACAACATCATCATCTCATGCAAATCTCATAGATCATCACTTAGCATATGTCAAACCATATCATAGATTCCTAGCCACATGCATGAAAGCTATCTTGCCCTAATAGGCCATTTTCACAATATTTTCATGTAAATAAATTTTATAAAATCAGCCACATGCAATTGATCACCAAGTTCACAACTTTATACATCATCATGCATCTAATAACCTAGATTGCATATCCACATAGTAGATCTAACACCAATACTGTGCCTTTATTCAAGATCTTGCATGTGTGACAACCAAAATCATGTTTTCATCATAGATCTAACGCAAAATCAACAACTTTATCACACATCAACCCTAGATCTATCATTATGAAGACATTATAACATAGATCTAGCACAAATCATCAACCTTTATCCACATGCATATATGATTTTCCATGAAAACCCTAGATCTAGCTCATATCATCATATCATGCATAAAAGCCACATTTTTTTTATCAAAAGACGAAAGCTTTTTTACTCAAATCACTAGATCTATACTAGATCTCATCAAACAAACATAGATCAGACCTAGATCCATCAAAAACTTGGATCTTGACAAGTTAAACACAAGAAAAACATAAGAAATCACATACCGAATGATGTAGGATGATAAAGGATGAAATCGGGGCTTGAAACTTGCAATAAAGCTTCTACTCAGCTTCCTGCAACTTCTTCTGCAGACCCAGCGCATCATAGCTCAGCCTGTCAATACCTTGCAGAAACAACCCATCAGATCCAAGAAGAAAAAAGGGAAGTATTTCATTTTTAATCTAGTTTACTAAATTAATTACCATGCTCAGCATATTCTGTATTGACAATATCTTGTTACTTACTTCACTGGTTGGCAGGTCATCGAATCTTTTGAGATAGATGATAGGATCAGGTGCCATTCTCTTTTCGCTTGCAAAAGCTTTGGAGTGAGTTGTAGGAGCTTTTGATTTGATGAGGGGAACTTAAGATTTCGATCTGCTTAAGGTGGCCTCGACCTTTTCTTTCTTGATAATCATGGATTTGAGGTAGGCTAGAGAGAAGGTTGAACCAGATCCTGGAGCTTCACCATAATATGCAAAATATATCGAGATATCAGCATCTACACTTTGAAGTATTTTCAGATGAAAGATCAAATCTTTACCTAAAGACATGGTGTTTCCTGAATGATCGTCTGAAAAACTCACAGCACTTCCAATAGTGTCTCTCGTAAAAGGCCCTCTCCGACATAGGAATTTGATACAAAGCCTTGAGCTTCTTTCCGGAATCTGACTAAGGAGCCACAAGATTCTCAAACTTTGGCGCTGTAAAGAAAAACAAAACAGTCAACAAATAAGGAACTACATCAGCAAAAAGAAGGAGTTGACTCCTTCCTACCCTTCTTAACCCATAATTTTGGAAGGTTCAGCCTTCGAGGATCAAATCTCTTTCCACAAAAAAGTACTTCTTTCTCTAATCATTATCATTGTGGGACGCCCTCAGGATCATCTGAGTTTCTCTAGTACGGGTTTTCAACACAAACCTACTGTTGCCATGGGTGCACAACTGATACACCTTACAAGTTTCTGGTACACCAATGTTCAAACCCATATCTGATTCAGATTGTGCAGAGAAAAAAGGATTCACTAGACCATTGGCATGGCCTGGTAATAGGCAATGTTGGTAATTTTAGAAAAAAAATCCTCAACCAGAGGAGGAAACGAGTAGGTCATTCCGAGCAGGAAGGGATAATAAAAGAAACAGACCCAAGTTTCAGAGACATCGTCAGCTTTGAGACGAGGGTTAAAGGCTCTGAACTCCGTACCCTTAGGGAAGGCACATAATTTCTCAACATTGCGATCTCTCGATCATCGAATGTGCAAAAATCTTCCTCACAAAGAGTGAGTAGCGCCTGATCAGTGAAATCTTCGATCTCGTCGGCCACGATAGCGAGACTAGAGCGAGTAATTTTCTTACCCATCGTAAAGATTCGGAAATCAAAAAAGAATGGAGGAGAAACTGACCTGAAGCTAGGAAGAAGACTAGGGTTTGCGATCAAATGTATGAAGGAGAGAGGTAAATTTGGGGTTTGAAAGATACATGCAAAACCATAAATCGCCTAGGGAGCTGCAAAAATATCTACAATCAGTCAAAATCTCATCATTAGCCTTCCGATGATGAAGCCACTGAATTTTGACAGTTGTAGCGCATTCTCCAACTGCCAAAATTCAGGGGCTATTGTTAGGGATAGCTGCTCTAGATCTTGCAAGTTGCTTCCAAAATCTAGAATCCTCACAGGTTGGGAATTCTGAGTAATAATTGTTATCTAACCATTGTTTGTCTCTTTAAATTTTTGTGTGAATGTATTAGAAACGTGTTAAACATGTCCCGAAGACTCGGTCAAGACTCTAGAATTTGGACTTAGAGGAAGATAACATCTATTGACTTCGTTTAAGACTTTCCTAGTTTTTAGGATAGTTTGTTTACCCATTATCTTGTATTTAAACAAGCATAGGCTTATCATTTCACATACACACAATTCGGCTATCAATTGTAACACTTATTCTCTCAAAGCTCGAACAATTGTACTCAATATTTTATTTGTTACTAATAATATAAGTAGGCAACAGGCTCTTCGGGCCGGCTCCCGAAATTTTTTTCCCAGGATTCTTGAGGATACTCACTGGATCTTGGATTTTTTTCCCCTCGTTACATCCTTGTGTCATCGCTTACTTTCATAGTTTCCTTTACCAAATTGATCAAGCACACTACCTCACATTCTAGATTTGATCACTTAATTGCTTAGGCAATTTTTTACTAAAACACACACACACACACACACACACACACACACACACACACACACACATATATATATATATATAGGGTAAGGATCATGTGAAAACAACTTTTATTGTGAAAACACGAAAACAAATATTAAAACCTCTATAACTTTTTCATACGTTAATATTTTTTAAAAAAATTTGCACCAAAATCCTTAAAATTATGTTATCTTTAGTTCTGGAAAAAATAAAAAAAATCAAAATTTTTTAAAAATTATTATTGCACAGGTCCAATAATTTTTTTATTATTATTATTGCACATATGCAATAATATTAAAACCTTTATAACTTTTTCATATGTTAAATTTTTTTATAAAAAATTGCACTATAAATCTTATAATTATGTTATCTTTAATTCTGGAGAAAATTAAAAAAACTTCAACGTTTTTTAAATTTTTTTATTATTACACATGTGCAATAAAAATTATTATTGCACATGTGCAATAAAAAATTATTATTGCACATGTGCAATAATATTAAAACCTCTGTAGCTTTTTCATATGTTAATATTTTTGATAAAAAAATTATACCATAGATCTTATAATTCTGTTATCTTTAATTCTTGAAAAAATTTAAAAAAATCAGTGTTTTTTGTTAATATTGCACATGTGTAATATAATTAATACGTATTATTGCACATGTGCAATAATAAAAAAATCACGAAATTTTATATGTTTATTTTTTTTCCCCAGAATTAAAGGTGACATAATTTTAAGACTTTTGGTGCAAATTTTTTAAAAAGATATTAACGTATGAGGAAGTTATAGAGGTTATAATATTTTGTTGTTTTCAAAATAACATCTTGTTTTTATTTGATCCTTCCCCTATATATATATATATATATATATATATATATATATATATATATATATATATGTGTGTGTGTGTGTGTGTGTGTGTGTGTGTGTATGATTATTATTGAATAAAGGTGGCCATGCACCATGTGGTTCATTGATTTATCAAGTCATGAATTAGTTATATCGTTATCAGTTATTGTTCTTCCGTTCATACAAAATATTGAGTTGAGGTGATGTACATGACACGTGTTGTTGATCATATTGATTGGAATATTTGTATATTGAGTTTATTACTTAGATAGATGCTATGCATTGTGATGATTATTATTGTATGCCATTACGTTTTTTTGTAATCAAGCCTCATGGCTATAGTTCCTCGATAGATCTCAGTCTATATGGTATCAACATGCATACTAGCATGTGTGAGTTCATAGATACATCAAGTATCATGTTCATTTATTGTTTAATCGTTTGTAAAAACAACGTAAAAAAGTTACTATGATTTTGATAGTGTTAAATGATGACGTGTATGTATATATATGGGTTGTTACACATCTTTCTACTTTTGGCAAATCATCTCTGTATGTGCGCTTACATAGAGTTTGGCGTGTGTAATATTTTTCATTGATTACATTTGTTGCTATAGCATATGAAATATTTCATTTATACATGTGTTTTTGTTTCGGTTCTATATTGTATTGTTTTGTACATAATAAGAGATCTCATATTTATTTCACTATCGATATTTTGTTCTAGAACTTCACTTGCCTCTTCTAGGGTATCGAATATAATCAGTCTCTTATCTGACATTAAATATAATCATTCTCTTCTGGGACTTTGTCAATAACCTCTTCTAGGTTTTTTTGTAGCCTCTATTAGGGTTACATCAATTACATTGTTCTGCTTGTTTTGTTTTTGAGGACTTTTTTCTTTTGGAACAGATTTATTTTCTAGTTTTGTTTGTGTGGTGATCCTTTTATGATTACTCACATCGATCAGTTGAACTTGATGCTAGTATATGTTAATGCATCTAGAAATTTAATTGCTATTCTTTGAAAATATATGACATATTGGACTTCAGATTTATATAGATCACTTAGGGATCAACATTTGATATGATGCATTTCATATTATTCTTTGTATTTGTATTACCAGGCTTTCCTTACTCTTTTCTCCCCCTAAGACTGGGAAAATTGTTACATTTAATTGACAGCATATGATGTTGTAAACATTTATCCAGTCAATCTAGTCAATCTGATGGTGGTGTATTGGTACACTGACCGCATAACCAAAAATCTCTACACGACACAACATCGATTCTCCTCTAAAAATCAGTTGTAGTGGAGAGTACTTGTGATTTGTAGTTGGTTTTAAATGTATTGGTGCATCAGTATGTAGAAAACACATATCCTCATGTAGAAGATAGTGATTCACATTTTATCAGGAGCGGTTTAGTAATTGACTGTAATGGTCTAATTAGTGACTCAACTAAACTATTTTATGTGAACATGTGATACATGATGTTCAACATTTATCTTGATGGATACAAATTACTGTTAAAAGTTTAGAATGTGAATTCTTCTATATTATCCACCCCATGTTTTAATTCGATAACTATTAACTTACAGTTAACACTAGCTGGGACAAATTCTACATTTAACGTAGCTAAAAGACTCGCATGTAATTATATAGAAATATGTCTATTAAGATCATAAAATATATAATTGATTCCATGGAGATTAATATGTCCGCATATATTCTCTAGGATTATTTTCAAGAATAGTAAGTATTGTAAAAGTTTGTTTTCTGGATGGCTTAAAAGTATTACTCAACTAGAGGGCTCGCTACAGAAGATAAGTCTTTTAGTAGAAAATTTTTAGATATTGATGGGTATCCATTGACACTTTTGATTTTTCACTTGTCATTTTGTTACTCGTAATATTTGAGTATATGGTGTTAATCAATTCAATCAAGTGATACACAAAAACATATAATGTGAGGACATACTGATAGGGATTGAGATTATAGATGATGATGATGATGCCATAGCCATGATGTTCCTCTTCCCTTTAGATGTCTTCTATTGATGGATTTTGTGACTATAGAGAATAGTGTATGTAGTGGTGTTGTTTATGTTCTCTAGTCATATATTTATAAGACATCAAAGGGCAAGAGACCTTTCATATTATGTCATTATTCCCATCAAATAATGACTATATTAATAAGGACTTTATGTCATACATAAATAAGGACTTTATATGACTTTATATCATTTTGGCAATTATTAATAAATGATCCCAAAGGACACATTCATGTAGGTATATTTCCAACATTCTCCCACTTGTCCGAGTGATCATTTATGATGAGCCTTTCTAAAGTTTGGCCAAGTTAATAACACTCATCAGATTTCGAATTTAAAACTGTAGTAGAAAAATACAGTCATTGAGTTATTCTAAACTCAAGACCCCCATTAATCATACTACAATCGCAAAACGAACATAAGAAATTAAGGACCAAAATGACTAGATTGATGCCTTTAACGTTGATTTATATGTAAAACTGTCTATATGTCACTTAGGCATGCATAACATATTCAGAGACAAAATAAATCAAAACTGATGAGGAATAATTAATAATTAGTTATTCATATTATGACATGATCGGTCAGTAGTAAACCTCGTCTTTATTATGAGCTCTTAGAAAAGACTTATGAGGATAGACCTTAAGTTAGAGGATCCTTAAGCATATCATGAATGTTTTCAATACAAGGACTTAGTTTCCTCTACTTGTTCTTAAATGAATAATAATCTTGTATCGAAAATTTAATGCAGCTCCTCTCAAAATTGTTACTGTTTTAAGAGATTAGGATAGCTGACTTTATCACAATGAGTCTTCAATATGTTATATATGGAGTTACGGAATTATTAGTCTACTGATAAATTTACCAACAACATCTAGTGACAAACATATCATGTCATAAATACTTAGGTTGTTGTTATCAGTTTCTTATGACTCATCCATGATCCATGAGATAAATCTGTCCGCAGACATAAGGATATACCCCCTGAGTTGACATTTAATATCTTTTGAATACAATAAAGTCAAAATTTAGAGATAGTCAACTATTTTAAGTTTCTCACTTCTTCTATAGTATAAATTTTATAGACTTTCATTTCTTATAGATATTGAAATGTCAGCTTATTTGCTTTATGATGCACTAAACTTAGGAAATGATTTTCATCATTTCTTAGTATTTCAGCAATGAAGGCAATATCTTAAAACGAGTATAGACTTGAACATAAGATTTGAACCTTTATTAGTAATCTCCTTTAGTTACTAGAGTTACAAATAAAGAGCAACGTTGCATGTTGTAATGTGTTCAACACATGGTTAAATCTAATAAGACTTAATTAATGTCTTATTAGTTTAATCTTGATGTATTTTGATGCTTATTGTATAAGAAGCATCTTCAAGACTTTAATGTCAAAATTATGCGAAAATAATTTGCTTTGACTCATGCAACAAAACTAACATATTACTTGCCTAAAATAATGTATATATAAGGGCAAGTATTGTATTAGTTGCTCCCACTCATCTTAAGGTAGGCCCAATTTATCCACTTATTCTTGATGAAGAATTATTACATTTATAGCTTCATCAAATTTTAAATTCACTTGTAAATTTGCTTATATTAACCCTTTATATTTACTCATCTTAAAGACTAAGTGTTCTTTAACTTTCAGGCTTGAAACCTTAAGTTTAGTTTATGAACATGTCTTCATGTTAAGTGAGTATTAAGGAAAGATGTCTTATAAGGCCGTTAAATTTCACTCGTAATTATGAGTGAGTAATAAGGACAATGATTATCTCTCAGAGAACCCTTTAGAAAAGGAATTCTTAACTTGTTAATCGCCTTTAGGAAAACAACAATTTATAACGTTTAATTTCTCCTTTCGGATATCAGTTTAGCTATGGAAAACTAAACTTCTAACGTTATTTTGATTTAGGGAGTTAAGCTCATTAATAATAGCTTTATTCCATCAGATGAGTTGATTGATTTCTAATAATGGCTCTTAAAACAGAGATACGATTAGTAATCTTTCCAATATCCATGTAAGCTTTATTAAGGTAGGTTCATAATCATCAAAGTTAATAGGAAACTTCATACCTTGATGACCTACTAAGCTGTATCTAACGAGTTGAAGCAGAACATTAATAGTTTCATAGATTTCCTCTTGAGCATTTAAGTCAGGTATATTAGGAGTAACATTATTTCTAAGTGTGTGGAAGTGGATCAGTGTTATAGTAGCATGGTGTACAAGAGGTGTAATCGGAGTTAAATTCAGAGTTAAATTTAACTTTGTCTCTCCCCCCGCCTCTTGTACTTTTAGGTAAGTCATGAGTAAGGACTTTTCACTGCTCCCACTGACCTCAGAAGAGAAGTCATTGATAAGGACTTTGATTGCTCCCACTAATCTTAGAATTTCATAGGAACTTGGTATGCAACATGCTTAGTGTTGAGGATTTTTAAGGTTTAATTGCGGCTAATAACTAATCATATGGTTTATACTTAGTTTCCTTCATGTCCGGATTTCAGAAGGAATTTTAGGGACATATTAGGTAACCTTGTTTAGCATATGATTTGTTGTTTTTAGAGCTTTGGTATATAGAAATAGATGTATAACTTATATGACATATTTATTATCATGTTTATAAGGATACTTAGATGCATAACTTAATAGTGTTATCTTTAGAAGTACCATACATGATCTATTGGTTCACACTAGTATGATCCTAATGGATTTGAGAGTGTTACCATAATTTGTATGTCAATCTTAGTATTTAATCTATTAAATCTAATCTCACAACCTTTTATTTTATGGTTAAGTTGATTTTCAACTTCGTCCTTAAAAGTTTAAGGTGAGAAAGATATTTTTCCTTATTTAAGTACAAGAATAAATAATCAGTAAATGAGTGATAAATTTGTTATGCCCAGATATTCCATTTTAGGATAAGGTCCACTAATATATTTGAGTTTTGTTGAGTTAGAACTCTTAGTGGAAACTTATTTATTCCCTTATACACATATTGTCTTTGTTAAGTTCTCACTTACGTGATAACAAAGATTGTGAACATTTATTATCTAGTTATAAGTTATAAAGATTTCAACCCACGTAAAGAAAACTAGATAAGTATAACCAACAACTTTGAGAGTTTAGGGTAGTAGTGACATTTGTCATAGTCGTTTGAAACCTTATAACCGTCGATGTCTTACTTTAGTAATGATACTAGGTTCCAAGTGATCTTGGATCATAATAAGGTATCATAAAGTGTAGTACATTGATAGATTTTCATGGTTTGTACAACTTTGACATTGATTTTGTCAGTTACTCTCATAATAGTGGTTGTTTGGTTTATTCCTAGTGTATGGATTATAAGAGATATTTATAAGACTAGATTTAATCCACTATGTTAATCTCAAAATTAATGGGCACAATTATCATTGTTGATTATTCTTTGTTAGTCAGTTGTTCCTATAAGGATTTAGAACTGGAAGTTTTCTTGTATCTTATTTTAGAATTTAGAACTATCTCCTTATTTAATTTATTTTAATTATATAAGGGTTAGTGATTGTGAGGTGAACAAATCCGCTTTTCTAATTTAAGGCATTATATATCCTTTATGCACAATGCTATCAAGCACTCATTTTCCTTCTAGTACTTATAAGTGTCATGACTAATTTTTAAGTAGCATGTAATTGTGGCAAGAAAGGATTCACTAAGAAATGCACTAGAAAAACCTTCAATTTTAAAACATGTGTAAGCCCTTTAAGGGTCATGTTTTATGATGTGTTCACTAAATCATTAACCTAATTTATACTTTTCACTAAGCATGTTAGATGTTAAGTGTTTGCATGCATTTAAGAAGTTCATTTGAATTTTTTTTATTACTCACTCAATGTTTAGATTAGGATATCTAAAACATCTCTACTGATTTTGATATTTAGGGAATCTTTATCAACATAAGAGACATTTGACTTTACTCGTTTATAATGCCCTAACTGTAATATATTTATATCGTAAGGCAATGAGAGTCTTTTGTCTTAACAGATAATCAAGATCATTATGATAAGAGGAAAAGTTGTATGGAAACATTTAGTGATTGTAAATCTAGAGTGGATAATTTATGGAGATTAAAGGTTATATTAGTTTGAAAGAAGATCTAAGAGTGACTATATAGGGTACTTAAAAAAACTAAGGCACAATGATTATGATAAACTAAGGCATAATAGAAATGTACTATCATAAACTAAGCCATAATAATACATTCACTACTAGAAAAAGCCCCTTCCTTGACACACGAACAATGACACTCGGTATTTTAAGACGCGCAAAAACAAGCGTCATAAAAAAAACTGTCGTATTTGACAAAATTCTATGGGTAGATGACGCGCATTTTCGCGCGTCATAAATATTGTGTCATTTGAAAAAAAATAAAAACACGGAGGACTAAACTTTTGTGCGCGTCAAGCGTAAAAAAAAAACTGTCGCGTTATATTTTTTTCCCGCCCAAAATAAAAATTCTGGAAACCAAATCCCGCTCAGATTTTTGCCCTAAAATTTTATTTCCCTCTAATAGCCCCCCTTTCTCCATCCCCACAAGAAAAGCCCTAATCTCACCTCAGTCCCTCTCCTGTTACGATTCCGAGCACCGCTTCTTCTCCTCCATCTCCTTCAACAGCCTCAATTATTCTCCTTCATCTCCGCTTCTGCCAGCGCAAAACTGAAGCCCTAATTTGTCGACCTTCACAGCTACAGGCATCACGAGTTCACGACTTCAGTGCTTCGCCTCCTCACAAAGAGACGTCGCGACCACGCCTCCACGCCGGCTTCTCCACATCTTCTCACTGGTTGCTTGAATAACAAGCATCATTTTGTTTATTAGGGTTTATAAATGGGAACCGTGTGGAGCGGAACACAAATATCTAGACAAGAAATCGAAATGGCTCTTTTCAAAGCTAAGCAACTTGTTTCCGCTAATCCCGTCGTCGTCTTCAGGTTCCCTCTCTTCCATTCCGATTTCAATTCAGTATTTGAAGTTTGTGAAATTTTGTTTCTGATGTTAGTTTGTTTATTCATTTCATTGTGTTTTGTGCAATTCTTCATGATCTTTGTGATTTTCATAGCTAGAAGTTATAATGATTTGAATTTCTCACCAAATTTTGAACTATCGATGTCCTGTTTTGCCTAAAATTGAACGACCTGAGCACAGAATTTCATGTTTTGGTACTATTCACTAATTGATCTCGGAGTTACCGTACTCGGTAACCTAATTGCATGGTTTTGTTGCTAATAAAAAACCTTTTGAAATCAACTACTGTACACACAGTAAGAGTTCGCAAGACTTAGATTTTTTCGACAAATCGTGAAAGTGTAGATGCGAAATCATCCCTGTTTTAGAGACAATTACGCATCTGTGCACCAAAAGTCGCTAATTATAATCGATCTAATCTGATCAATTAATTAAGAAATTAACCTGATTTTGGCAGCAAAAATTGGTGCGGATATTGCAAGGGCGTTAAGAAACTGTTCTCGGAGCTGAATGTATCTTACAAGGTTGTTGAGCTGGATGAAAAAAGTAAGTTCTATATCTTTTATTACATGCTTCATAGATCTTATAACCTATCAGTATTAAGGCGTGTGGTAGAATTTGTATGAACAACATCTGAAAATTAATTTTGTATGAACAACATCTCAAAACCTGTTTGTATCCATGATCATGGTAAAGAAGTAATCTTTACTGCCTATACCTTCTAGTTTGAAGTTCTCGGAACAGAAAACTTATGCCTATGCCTATGCCTTCTAGTTTGCGCTACTCGATGGCTCGTTAACACTGGCTGGTCAGGTGGTAGGTAAATGAAACATGAACATAAATTACATTTAAAGATGATGTTGTATATGTATTTTTAGTTTGTTTTTCGTGTAGCTATGGGCCTGGGAGTCGTATGAAGCTGGCATATACTTGGAAAATCATAGATGTGAATCTGGATAATGATGTCAGCAGCATGCAGATGCAGATGGGTTGGTTGTGATATTGTTGATAGTTATAAAGGGTAACCTGAATCAACCTGTCCACTAGTAAATCTTTTTACCTCTTTTTCTTTTCTGTTGGTCATTTCTAGGAGAGGGCCTGATTCGAGAAGAATTTTGGCATGTTATGCTCATACGGATTTTGTTGTATGTTATTTTAGTTGATGTGTTTGCAGATGCCGCACCTATGGTCAGCTCGGTGTAATGTCTGTATATTGTCTTATGGGCAAACAGGGACAAGAAAGACTTTTACAATGGAGGGTACAGAGCAGAATCGTGGAGTCAACTATAGAAAATTGGAGGCATTATTTGATACAGTTGGGGAAAGAAAAGATACTTTTACCTGTATTTTAATCACTGTGCTGGAAGTGTATAATGAGCAGATCAGGTAATATATTTTTGAGGCCTCATTTGCTTTTGTTTGTATTTATGGCCATGAACTATAGATGTAAGAACGACAAAATATTATTTTTTAAAGTGCATCTTATACACACGCATTAGCTATAATGCTCATATTTGACTCAAAAAAGAAGTTCCATTACTCAAATAAGCTTACTACACCCATTTTTATCAAGGGAACCATTTCTGTTTTTAGAACGAGAACCACAAAATTACTAACCTTATGATTAATAATTTTGTGGTTCTCATTTAACCCTCTTTTAAAGGGAAAAAGCCACTCCATTTAACTAGATTCATTAGGAAAATTCACATACATGAAGGGGCCAGGCTTGAGCCTACTTTCTGTTGCAGTGGTCACACAGGCCTAAAAGGTTAGCATATTGATTTCTTTCTTGACCTTTCATTGTTTTAGCTGGGTTGCTCAATGCATATGTTTTGGTTGCATTAGCTTTATCGTTTCAGGCTATGCTTAATTTTAGCATATTTCGCCAAATAAACTATCATTATTTGATCCATGTTAGCGGTTCGTTTTTTTGCTTCGAATGATAAAAAATTCTGGATCTTTAATCATGCCTTAATGACTTGTTCTGTTTGTTGTAGAAGTTGTAATTTCTTCTAAACCTTTGCTTGATAAAAGCCTAGTTGCTCATCATTGAATAAAACACTACAAAGAAAATCTAGTTCAATATGCTTGTTCTTCATCAGGTTCTGTTCTTTTTGTTATTGTCTACTAAAAATATCTGTTTTTGTAGTAGTGTGTACACACTGATCCAATATCTCACATGCCTTTAGAATAGGCTGAAGTAGTCAACTATATAGAGTTTGTAATGTTTGTTATAATATAAAAAACAGTTAGTGAATTTTTACAGTTTGGACTGTTAAGAATGTAAAAATGGTTGCTTTGACAGTGAAAAGCTGTTGGAAGCAAGGAAGGAAACAGTAGATTTGCCACTTGTGAACAAAACCATGTTGCATATAGCCATCACTCAGGTCTGATTTGGTTTATGTTTATGTTAAGAACAACTGAACAACTGTAATGACTTGATTTTCATGTTTGTTTTCAGGGTAATGGTCACACCGGGCGGTTGGAGGAAGCTATTAAGTTGATGATCTAGAATAATAACGATCCTAGGTTTAGTTTGAGGTTTGGATTGAATCCATTTAATATGTAAATTCATGTTAACTTTGTAATGTTTGTTATATATAAAATGCAGTTATATATCTATTTTATTTTGTGTTTTTGAGGTTAATTGTCATTTAATGTGGAAACTAGTGATTTTTGGAAAATTAGTGAATCTACAAAAATATTTTTTTTTTAATTTTGTTTTAATTCATGACGCGCATTTATGCGTGTCATAAACATATTTATGACGGGGGCTTCCTTGACACGCTTTTTATGACACGCTTTGCGCGTCATAAAATGCGCGTCAATGTTCGCGCGTCAAGAGGATTCTTGACCCTACCTTCCTTGACGCTTTTTTGCGCGTCATCTGGGCCCTTTCTTGACGCGCAAAAAGCGTCAAGAAAGGCCATTTTTGTATTAGTGATTATGATGAACTAAGGCATAATAGAATGCATAACCATAAATTAAGGCATAGTAATAAGGCACAAAGTTTTAAAACAAAAGAAGATGTGACATATTCTGTTATAACAACAAAATAACAGACTAGTTAGGTTCTACTTAAATGAATCGGCTTTCGCTTTGGTTACTTGCCTATCACCTAAGCATTATGAACAAATTGAATATAAATTTCTATTTGAACATTGGCTTCGCTTTGGCTATGACCAATACTCAAATGTTATGATAAAAAAATTTAGTATAAAGTTCTACTCAAATATTGGCTTCGCTTTGGCTATGACCAATATTCAAGTATTATGAACAAAGTAAATATAAGGTTCTACCTGAACATTGGCTTCGCTTTGGCTATGACCAATATTAGGCATTATGAACAAATTTAAATATAAAGTTCTATTTGAACATTGGCTTTGCTTTGGCTATGACCAATATTGAAATGTTATGAACAAATTAAGTATAAAGTTCTACTCAAACATTGGCTTCGCTTTGGCTATGACCAATATTCAAGTATTATGAACAAAGTGAATATAACGTTCTATTTGAACATTGGCTTCGCTTTGGCTGTGACTAATATTAAAATATTACGAACACATCAAATATAAGGTTCTACTTGAACATTGGCTTCGCTTTGGCTATGACCAATATTCAAGTATTATGAACATGCTTTAAGAGATAAATTATGACATATAAGTACAACACATCTCCTTTGGATAGAAATGCAATATTTATGTAATTTAGCCTAAAGTCATCATGCGTATCACTAAATAATTGGCCTTTGGGTTCACTAATTAACAACACACATGACTACTTCAAATGATAACATTAAACTTCAATATAGAAACCAAAATAAATTCCATTCAAGTTACAATTAAGTATTTAAGTGTATGATTAATACAAAAGTTCTAATAAATAACACTTATGAATACATTAATAGTCTCAAATAAATATATATGTAGCATACATATGTAATCATATACCACAAATACTACATTTATAAAACAAACATAGATAAATATAATATTTATCAAAAGATATGGAATTTTGAGATTTGAAGAATTTTAATTCACATGGCATCATAAACAATATTAATAATGCCACTGACAATTTAGTCCAAACGTAAAATTTATAACTTAATTCGTGCAGATAATAGATGCAAAAATATCACCATTTTATATAATAAATTATCATTAACAATTTTTAAAAAAACTAAAACAACCAGATTCCAGTGATGAATATTTTACGCATGGCTTCAAATGATGAAATTCCATAATATTAATGAAACCAATTATAAACATATATATTGTTTCGGTTTCGGTTGAAATCACAAAGTAAATAAAGTGATTACAAGATTGAATTGAAATAATCAACATTGCTCTGATACCACATGTTAATCAATTCAATCAAGTAATACACAAAAACATATAATGTGAACATGTGATACATGATGTTCAACATTTATCTTGATGGATACAAATTACTGTTAAAAGTTTAGAATGTGAATTCTTCTATATTATCCACCCCATGTTTTAATTCGATAACTATTAACTTACAGTTAACACTAGCTGGGACAAATTCTACATTTAACGTAGCTAAAAGACTCGCATGTAATTATATAGAAATATGTCTATTAAGATCATAAAATATATAATTGATTCCATGGAGATTAATATGTCCGCATATATTCTCTAGGATTATTTTCAAGAATAGTAAGTATTGTAAAAGTTTGTTTTCTGGATGGCTTAAAAGTATTACTCAACTAGAGAGCTCGCTACAGAAGATAAGTCTTTTGGTAGAAAATTTTTAGATATTAATGGGTATCCATTGACACTTTTGATTTTTCACTTGTCATTTTGTTACTCGTAATATTTGAGTATATGGTGTTAATCAATTCAATCAAGTAATACACAAAAACATATAATGTGAGGACATACTGATAGGGATTGAGATTATATATGATGATGATGATGCCATAGCCATGATGTTCCTCTTCCCTTTAGATGTCTTCTATTGATGGATTTTGTGACTATAGAGAATAGTGTATGTAGTGGTGTTATTTATGTTCTCTAGTCATATATTTATAAGACATCAAAGGGCAAGAGACCTTTCATATTATGTCATTATTCTCATCAAATAATGACTATATTAATAAGGACTTTATGTCATACATAAATAAGGACTTTATATTACTTTATATCATTTTGGCAATTATTAATAAATGATCCCAAAGAACACATTCATGTAGGTATATTTCCAACATATGGGACTTATTTTTGTGTAATATATTGTAGTTGATAAATTATTTTCTTATATGGTTTTCTAGCCATATTTGCAACATGAAATACGATATTTAACATTGTTTTTATCACGGTTTCAACGCGATAACCATCTAGCTGAGTATATTTGAAACTTAGTAAGTCTCTTTAAGATTTACTATAATATATTTAAGATATGGTTTTAATATATGTAGGTAAGGTAACACATACCCTTTTATAGATTTTTATATTGTATTAGTGTTCCCTGATGTCAAGTTTTCATTGAAAAATCTAAAACCCGAGTCAAAGAACTTTTGGTGATAAATTTTTTTCGTAAGCCTATCTTATTTCTAATATATTTCGGGACTATGTGAACTTATTGTTCTTGATAGGTAAACTCATGTAGTCACTTTAAAACACAATACACAACATGAACCATGTAGTTATAAGTGGTGGTCGGATGAAATCACCAAATTCTAATAGACACTCATAAAGCTCGTGTAATTGTTATAATTATATAGGCAAATCATATTCTTTAATTGTTTTAAGGAAAAAAAAAAGAGTTACTATGCTAAAAGCAGGCTGATTATCTCATGTCAAGAGTCATATATCACGTAATAACTCAATATAAACAAAGGGTTGGGTTCTATAAAAAACCAATATTTTGTAAAAAACCAAAAAATCAAGAAAAAAAAATTATTTTTTTAAAACTTTTTTTATATGTTTCTTTTATGATCTTAAGAATACTTAAAAAAGAAAAAACTATAAAAACATTTTTGAGTTTTTTTTTAAAAAGTAAAATAAAATTCAGATTTTAGCTTGAAATTAATAATGCAATATGCAACAATAATATAAAATTAGTTTATGAATGTCAATTCTTTGTTTTTTACATTATTCGCATAAACCACGTTTATATTTAAGTTAAGTTTCTTCTTTTTAAATAGTTTTAATTATAATGCATTATGCAATACTATTAGTACTATTGCATGATGCACTAATAAAAAAAACACTAAATTTTTTATTTTTTTTAAATATTTTTTCCTATAAATAAAGTTAATAAAATTATAGATTTTTTGGTGAAATCCTTTTTAAAAATTATTAATATATGAAGAAGTTATCGAGAAAAAAAAGTTGGTTTTTTGGTTTTCTGAATGATTGTTGGTTTTCTGTAGATCTTTTCTCTATAAACAAATACATGTATATACAATACTTGTAACGGTATTATATCATAAGTATCCACATAATGTATGTGTAATGTTTGTATTTATAACATATATGTAATTTTGGTTTAACTTGCAATTATTCAATAAGGTATTGCATAATCATAGGGGTCCAGAGATAATTAAGGTTTAAGTTATCCTTAAAGAATCAAAATAAAAATAGAGGGGGTTTTTATTCTCTTGTCAAATATGACAATTAAAAGGAAGAAACCCAACCTAAAGGTGTTTAGCTTTTGGTGAGAGAAAATCAAGACTTTGTTTAGTGTTCATATAAATATATACGGCCCAGTAACATCGGTTATCTTGGTGTAAAATCAATTAATTGTAATTTGTAGTTTTGTATTATAATCTACCGTTGGTAAAAACTCTTTTTTACAATACATGTCCTTTGATAATTACTTATCGTCAAATAACCATGAGACTCAGCAAACATGCATCTTGCTTGCCTAGCTTGGATTTGCTCAAGAGGTGTAAATTTCGATCCAAGCAACATAGAAAACTCCAACTTGTGTGTACTCTTGATACGAACACAGGTCATAAATCCCTATGGAATCTTGTAAGCAAAATAATATATCTTTTTTTGTTGTTTACTTCCTAATAGAATATAGGAAAAAAGAGGTTGTGATCGAGCATCTTGATTTGTAGATCTGAAAAGAAAACGGTGAAAGACACCAAAATATTATACAATTATACCTTAATATTTTATCATTTTTCAGAAAATTAAGGGGCTGTTTGTTTCAGCTTAATGAGTCTTAATGGGGTAGTGGCTGAATCGGTAAGACGTTTGAGGTTGTTTGGCTCAACGAAGCATCTTAATCGGTAAGACATTTTTGTCTGTTTAGTTGCTGACCGAAAAAGCCACGCCCAGGCAGTTTTCTGATCCAGACTAGGTTGTAGCCGCTGATCGCGCGGAACAAAAAAAATGAAAAACGGATTTTTTTCAAAGACCAAAAACGGGAGCTGGATCAAAAAAAAAACCAAACTTGTCCTCGACCCCGGTTTTCGGAATGTAATGTAGGTTTTCATATATAAGCTAACCATGTTTTTGTTCCCACATCAATGTGGGACAAACTAAATGAAAGAAAAAATATAGTTTTTATTTCACACCAATATGGGACAAGGTAATAGAGGAAAATTTTGGTGTTTTATTCTCACACCAATATGGGACAATCTAAATGAAAGAAAAAAATAGATTTTTTTTGTTTGATTATACAGTCATTCAAACGTCCAAACAAATAGCACCTTATTGATTCAACATTTCTTTACCATACAGACATCTGTTTCATTTAGCACTAAATGAAACAGACGAACCAAACAGCCCCTAAGTAATTTATTTCCTAACTACACATTTATTGAAAAATATATATTATTAACTTTGATTCAAAGATAGGTATTAGAGATGATCGGGTGGGTGGTGTAATGTCCTCTCGGTGATCCAAATTTGCCGTTAAAAAAAAAGAAAAAATGAAATGTTCTTATTCAAAATGCACTAAAAAAACTAGAGATAAATAAAAATTAAATATCAAGGTAAGTGATGAAGTAAAGGATGATTCGGATGTGTTATACACATCCAACCACTTACTTCCAAGTCCTTCGGATGTGCTTCTGTTGGAAGTGTTTTGCAGGATACAGACAAATGCTATGATGCAGATGTGAGACTGGGGAATCAAGACCGACGCCTATAAATACCCAAAGGATTGTATAGATTAGGGGTCGGATGTCATTTGTAACTTTGATATTTCATATGCGTCTGTATACTTTCTCTCTCTAGAAAATCAATGCAATCTTACATTTCTACTTAAATCTTCTCACTATTCCATTATTATTCTTTATCTGATTTGGCGGCGATTATCCACAGGGATAATTTGCTTTTTCAGTGGCGCCATCTGTATAGTGACTCGATTTCTTCAAACGTAATGGAATCGTTGGGTGATATAGGTAAAACGGTTATTAGTTCTTCATCGGGAGTGAAGAGTGGGGAAGAAAGTTTGTTTAAGCGTGATTCAATTCCAGATTTATCCTTTACTCCTAAGATCGTAAATCTTCACAACTTGGTTGTTTTCCTTCAACACAATAACTACTTCACCCGTTCTTTCGTTGTAGTACCACCACCTCAGATCCTTGATGAAGTCAAGCTTCATTTTCATCAAAGGAATCTTCTTCATCACATCTGGTTTCTTCGGAAACACCAAGATTATCAGTTTCTTACCAGTTCTTTCGTGGACTCTTGTTCGGGATCGACGTCTTTTTGGCTTTTGAGGATCCAAAAACTGAAATCCTTCTCGACATTCCCTCTCAAGTGTCTTCTTAAAGTGCATACCCAATGCATCATTGCCATAACAGCAAAATGGCTTTCTAGTCAGCTCACGAATATCCCAAACCGGCAGACTGCTAAAATCTTTGGCACATTTGAAGTACTGGATTCCATGTTCACGTTTAATCCCGTAGCACCTCAAACTCGAAGCATACATCCAACTAATTATTTCACCTGAAGCTTGACCCTTGAATTTGAAGAATGCTCTTTGTTTGATTGGCTTCGGAGGCGGAACATAGTTAGCATGAAAAGCTTTCATGAACTCGTCAAATGTCTGACGCTGTTTCTGAACTTTAGCCTCCTTAACCACCGGGTCTTCAGGTTTTTCTGACTCTTTCTTTCTCAATCTTTCCTCAACCTCAGCATCTTTTTCCTTAGGAAATACCTCGAACTCATCACCAGATTGATTATTGTTGAAGTTGGAGTACAGATCTGGATATTCTTCTTCTGTGATATCCTCTACCTCAATCTCCTCTTCAAAAATACCCTCTTCGTCTTCATCAGACTCTGGTTCAGGATCTTCATATTTCTTTGGAGCTTTCTCAGATGCTTTTCTCATCTCTTCGTCATTCAGATCAAACACTCTTTGCAACTCTTCAGCCGTCAAATCACCAACAAACTCACCTTCTTCGAGCGTCTGCAACATTTGTGCAAAATCACTCATACTCGTTGCAGCTTGATTAGATGGAATTGAGGTGATCGGCATAGCTTCTCGTGAGTCTTTCTCCCCCTGGGAAGTAGATGTCCCAGCACCCGAACCCGCGGTTCCAGATGGGCCTGGTCCTCCACCAACGTTCCCCTGAGAATCATCTTGATCAGGATCATCGTTCAGAAATCGCATCGGATCTTCAAAACAACCCGAACCATCTCCAATCTCCCCCTGAGCTTTAAACTTCTCCATCAAGAATTTTATTTGCTCACCCATTTCAAGAAGCATCTTAGACTGAGTCTGACTAGCCCTATTTAATCTCATAATCTCTTGATCTTTGGCTACGTCACGACTCTGCAAAGTTGTGATCCGCTGACTCAGAGTTTGATTCTCGTCCTTCAAATCATCATTATTTAAACGCAACACAGTAATCATCTTCTCTTGTTCTTCAGACTTAGCCTTCAAGGCATCAATCTGAGATTGTTGATCGTTTAGCGCGCTTTGAAGAATACTGGCTTGAGAGAAAGAAACTGAACCCTGTTCGAAGTTGAAATTCACATCAGGTGTTGAATGTGCTGAAGCAGTAGCAGTTGCAGTCGAAAACACCGGAGTTGTGGGCGTAGATCCCACTGGCTGATTTACAAACTGCGCACCAGCACTTGCTGAAGGTGCTGTGCTAACAGTTGTCGATCTATTTGCATTCATCAGATCTTGCAAGAAGTCAGCCTGAACATCAGACACTGAAGTCTGAACAGTTGTAGACACTTCAGGCAAAGACACAGCAGGAGTTGCTGAAGAAGAAACACCAGAACGAGGTTGCAGAATGAACTGTTGTACTCCTTTTCTCTTCTTAGTTCTTCCTCCAGCAATCGACTTCTGCCTTCTTTTTGCTGAAGAACCAGTAACTTGCTGTTTACCTTTGCCAGAAATCACATCAGCATCAGGGTTATAGTCTTCATCAGACTCAGATGAGGCCACCACATCATACACACGATCCTTGTAGCGATCGTTGCTCTTGTTCTTGCTGATTCGGTAAGCGAAATGTTCATCGCTACCTTTCCTGAGCTTTACATACTTTGAGTTGATCAAGACTCTCACAAACGGATTGTTTGTGTCAGAAAAGTCTTCAGAGTCAGCCCCAACATTCAGATCCTCTTCATCTTCATCGGATTCATCTTCCAGGGTATTTACTGCTGGTGTCTCAGTCACATTGACAGATACAGGAACTTCCTGTGCTGAGACCACCGGTTCAGTAGTTGGCGGTTGAGAGACAACTTGTTCAGGTCCTTGATTCACTGGTTCCTGGACCACTGGTACTTGTCTTTTAGGTCTTTTCACTCGACCTTGTTGTGGAATCTGATTCTGTTCCTCAATCCAGCTGTAATCGAGTTCCTCTGAATCACTACCATCTTCATGACGAGGTGCACCCCGTGCTGGTGCCACGTAATTGACATTTGCTATATGACCAATTAAACGCTTCAATTTCGGCTGAAACTCTGGTGCCTTCTTTTGATAAGACGCCAGAGCACCAACACTCGCCTCCGTCATATGTTTCAGTTCCATCTTCTGAGCGGCATGCTTTATCAAATCAGGATACCGGTCATTGAGAACCATCTGAAGGAATCTGGGATAGATTGCTGCTTTCTTCTGCCTTTGTGTCAGATTATCTCTCATGTAGTGAAAGATCATCCCAGAAACATTATACGGCCTGTTCATCACTAACGCATTCATCAGAGATAGAATAATCTAGTTGGACTTCATCATGACCAGAAATCCTATGTCCCAAGCAGACCAACAACACGTGCGCCAGATACTTGTACGGGACGCTCAACGACGATTTGTACACCCATTCTTTACTCGGATCATCAGTATACCAAATCCGCTTCAAAAACGCCACATTGTCTTCATGAGAAAACTCTATCGGTGCCGTTGTTGTATCAGATTCTAACTTCAGAACTCTACGAATGTCTGCTTCAGTCACTTCAATAGGTCGACCTTGAATAGTCGCAACGATTCTGATCGGGGCATCTGTAATTGTTCGTGCTGTATTCCAAAACTCCAGAATAATGTCTCGATACACATCACATTGTTGAGTGATGGCATAATGAATTCTGGACCTCCTTAGAAACTCAAATATCCCGGATCCTCCAAATTTGTCAAGTTTGCCTCGTGTAACATCGATATGCGCACAGATGTTATGTTTGTCACCGATTTTCAGGTCGTTGGCCATATCTGAAAACACATAAGAGAAAACATTCATTAAATTCAATGTTATTAACATATATAATCACCGATTTTATCAAATCATTGTCGTTTGCGTAAACGAACAACATTTGATCTAAAATTTCATAGACCCGCTGAACTCTGTCCGAGCCCCTCCGAACCCCAGGTTCGGAGAGTCTGAAAAACTCCGATGAGTTTGAATTTGAAAACCAGTGAAAACGACCAAAACATACTACACAAATCAACACCCATGGTCGGTTATTGATTATAAGCACATAGGAACCTCTTTTAATTGTTAAAAACAAGGTTTAGATGGTGTATTTTTAGATCTAGAAACTGTTTATATGCCGGACGATTTTTCGAACAGAAAATCCGTAAACAACAGATGAAAATCTAATTTAAGACAATCAGTGAACTCAGAATCATGTTATCTACCTAGACTCAGTCTCAATTCCGTCAATAACAAGCTAAAAAGAAAGTTGAAAATTTTGGCAGCCGTTCGGTGCAAGTTCGGAGATAACAGTAACTTATGACCTCCGAACTCCAGGATTGGCGAATTTATAGGACATGACGTTCGGACCTCCGAACGTCCTCCGAACTCCAAGTTCGGACGAACAGTTACACCGAACTCCACATTCGGCCATCTCCAAACCTTGTCCGATGATGAACTTCGGACCTCCGAACTTCTCGTTCGGTCGTCCGAACTCCAGGTTTGGAGATATCAAAAATTTTCAAAATAAACCCCTGAAATTAATGAACCTTCAAATTGAACCTCAAACTTCGTTCAATTTACTGATGAAGTTTCTGAAAACAAGTTTGTTTGGTTGTCTCCGGCATAATTTTGAATTTTTCACTAACGGTTGATCAAAAATAAAGCAGAATCAAAATCTTTTGATTTTTGTAAATTTTCAAACACACCTAAAATCTTTTTGGATTTTTACAAAATTATGCTAAAACACACCTAAAATATTTTTGTGATTTTCAAATATTCAAACAATAAACCAAACAGAAATGAAATGAAAATTACTGAATTAAAACTAATATAACTTAAATATTTTTGTGAGAAAGATCCAGACGCGAGATCATATCAGTTAATATGCACCAGACACACTTCAATTTCATTTTTTTTAATCAGCATGCAAGTCAAGTTGGCAGCAAATACAACTTTTCAGTTTATTTCAGTTTAGACAAATCAATTTTTATAGCTTTCTGATATGTTAAGGTATATTTAGCACGCATTTATAATATTACAGCCCACACAATTAGAAATACTAGTAATCTGGCTTATTCTTATTATTTTTGTATTTTCCATAGAATTTGTTTGCCACCAAGATTTATCGTCCATGGTGTTTTATGCAAAAATAAAGCAGAACCCTAAACAAACAACAATCAGGTCGGCCGGAAGGCACGCAGAGAAAGTCCGATTGTTTAGGAAAATAAGAAATAGAAAATAAAGCAGAAATTGTATAACCCAACAACAATCAGGACGGTGCTTCCGCACACGCAGAGAAAGTCCGATGAGTTATACGAAACACCAAAGAAAATAAAGTAGAACGTCAAACGAACACCAATCAGGTCGATCTTTCGATACGCAGAGAAAGGCCGATCGTTTGACAAAATAAAGAAAATCAAACAAGTTTAAATCTTTGCAAAATAAAAGCATGCATACACCAAAACATCTCTTATTCTGTTTTTGCTTTTTCATTTCATTTAATGCCAAGATCACACAGCATTCGTCATGATGTGCCTTACATTTAATCAAGCAAATTTTTCTATTTATATCATACTAGCATATATCATATTTGTCCTTACGCATTTAACTAACCAAACAAGTACCTACAGCTTTTCATTTTTACTTTATCCGTGGTTGATAACACACGCCGATGTAATATCACTTCTCGCTTGGTCGGATCAATTTCTCAAATTTTTGATTTTTCCATTTTTTTTTATGCTTTTTGCATTTTTCCATTTTTTTATATTTTCTGATTTTCTCCCCCTAAAATACAAAACTCTATTTTTGGATTTTGTGAATAAAAAAAGGAAAAACAGACTACAAAAATAAACAAATGAAAAAATGATCAACCGAAAGTTACTCAACAGGTAACTTTTGTATGCCGTTCATCTGCAAAAGATAACGAAAGCGGGTTTTGTCAAAAGCTTTCGTAAAAAAATCCGCTTTTTGAAAATCAGTATGGATCTTTTGCAGATCAATCAAGTGTTTCTCAAAACAGTCACGGATGAAATGATAACGAATATCAATATGTTTCGTTTTAGGGTGGTGAACGGGGTTTTTAGTTATGCAAATCGTAGCCGAGTTATCTATATAAATTGGAGTAGTAAGAAACTTCAAACCGGAATCCCGCATCTGCTATTGTATCCATAAAACCTGAGAACAGCAACTAGCAGCTGCTATATATTCAGCTTCAGCCGTGGATGTAGCAACATAAGTCTGCTTCTTACACTGCCAAGATACCAACCGGTCGCCGAGAAACTGATATCCAGCCGTGGTTGCCTTGAAGTTGATCTTGCAACCACCGTAGTCGGAATCCGTATATGCCGACATGTCGAACTTATCATCATGAGGATACCAGATCCCGAGATCTGCATTACCCTTCAGATAAGCTAGAATCCTCTTAACTGCTTCCATGTGAGAAAGCCGAGGTGCTGCTTGGTACCTGGCACACAAACATACAACAAACATTATATCAGGTCGACTAGCTGTAAGATACATTAAAGAACCTATCATTGCCCTATAACGAGTGACATCGACTATTTCACCGTCTTCGTCAGGACACAGGCCATGTGACAGCTGAATAGGAGTTCCAGGAATACGAACATCTTCCACCTTGAATCAATTCTAGACATCATTCACATATTTTTCTGATGAATGAAAATACCCTTGTCAGATTACTGAACTTGTAAGCCCAAGAAGAACGACATTTCCCCCATTGAACTCATCTCGAACCTGGTTTGCATCAATCTTTCGAAATCCTTCGATAAATTTTCGTTTGAGCAGCCAAAAATGATATCATCCACATAAATCTGTACCAGTAGCAGATCCTCCCCCGTTTTACGACAGAATAAAGTAGGATCAACCAACCCACGCTTGAATCCGTTGTCGAGTAAATAAGTAGACAACGTCTCATACCAAGCTCGAGGAGCCTGGTGGAGACCATATAGTGCCTTGTCCAACTTATAAACCTTCTCCGGATAATCAGGATCGAAGAATCCCAGAGGTTGTTTGACGTACACCTCTTCTTTGACCTTGCCGTAAAGAAACACACTCTTAACATCCATCTGGAAGACCTTGAATCCACGATGTGCAGCATATGCCAAAAAGATTTGTATAGCTTCAATTCTGGCAACCGGTACATACACCTCGTTAAAATTGATTCCTTCTTCCTGAGAAAACACTTGTACAACCAAACGAGCCTTGTTACGGACTATGACTCCACGATCATCTCGTTTGCATTTATACACCCACCGTGTTCCACACGGTTCTTTGCTTCCTGCTGGCAAATCTTCCAGGTGCCACACTCCTAATTTTTGAAATTGTAGTAATTCTTCCTGCATTGCTTCAACCCACGAACCATCTAATAAAGCTTCATGAACATCTTTTGGCTCGATCTGAGATATAAAGCATGAATGGAACGCTTCTTCCTGAACACGAGTTTCCAGAACTGATAGTAACGCACTGCTCTCGATTTGATGTCTCGTACGCACTCCTTCATTTAAATCACCAATAATACTGTCTTGCGGATGAATGGTGTTTATCTGGTGCATTTGATGAATAGGAACAACCACTGTTTCAGCCATACCAGATCTTCCTCAACCACCACAGTTTCAGTTGTATTGACATCAACATCATTTAAAATATCATCAACTTGTGGATTAACCACAATGTCAATTGTATCAGCATCAACTTCATTGGAAGTAGCATTAACTTGTGGATCTAGTTGTTGAGTAGGACTTTCCACCTGATGTGTCACGGCTTCATGAAATTCACTATCATCATCTGAAGACATATCATCAGCTGCAATTGTTGAATCATTTGAAGTCTCGGCCATGTATTCATCAGCAACAGGCACTACTGGAGTCGGCAGAGTTTGTATATTTAGAACCGGAGTATCGTCTTGTAATTCAATGAAAACTCGAGTAAGTTGCTCATCAGACATCTCTGGCATCGATTCAAGATTTTCAAAAAGAGCTTTGTAATCAAACAACTCAGTCCGGTCCAACACCTCTGGGTGGTAAATTATAGGATTGAAAATCCACATGCAAATATTCAGCCACCGTACCAGTCTGCTTATTAAATTTGCCCGCAGACGCTAAGACAGTACAGGGACACCCAAAAGGCTCTAGATAATCGAGATTCGGCTTACGATTCTTGAGTAATTCATAACATGTCTTCCCAAGACGTTTAAAAGTAAGCACTCGATTAAGCACGTAACATGCGGTGTTGACAGCTTCCGTCCAGAAAGGAACAGGCAATTGAGCATCAGCCAACATCATTCATGCTGTTTCAATGATTGTACAATTCTTTCTTTCTGCCACGCCATTTTGCTGAGGTGTATATGGTGTGCTGAACTCATGTACATTTCCTTTTTCCAAAAAAAATGTCCTCACAGCTAAATTCTTGAACTCCGTGCCATTGTCACTACGAATCCTTCGAACCTTCAATTTATACAAAGACTCAAGTGTAGTAATCAAATTGAAAAGGATTCTTGAAGTTTCATCCTTAGGGACCAGAAAATCAACCCAAGAGTATCTTGAATATTCGTCAGTAACTACAAGACAATACCAATTCCCAGAAATACTTTGACGATTCACAGGACCAAATAGATCCATGTGAAGTAATTCTAACAGAACTTCAATTGAATGGTATTTCTTCAGTGGATGGGATTTTCTTTTCTGTTTTCCCTTCTTGCAACTCACACACACATCGTTGAAGACAAACTGTTGCTTTGGAACCCCTTCGACAAGACCCCTCCGCACAAGTTCATTCATTTTTCTATAATGGATGTGTCCCATGCAACGATGCCATAGAATGGAATCTCTCTCGGACGCTTTTGATAAGAAACATTAACCAGCGATAGTTGCTTTGGCTGAATTCATGTCGAGCATTTACAAATTTAAGAATTACGGTGCTCGCATTACCACATATTCATTTGGAATCTTGAACTCAGGTTTCAGTATCACACATTCACTCCCCGTGAAGGCAGTTGTGAATTGCTTGTCACAAATCTGGGAGACGCTCAGAAGATTATACTCCAATTTTTGAACTAATTCAACCTTCTCGAATGTGACAGCACCATTTGAAAGTTTACCAATTCCGGTGACTTGACCCCCTTGTTTCCAGCAAATGTTACTTTACCTCCATCAAAGTACTTCACATCATGCAACAAAGAGATATCATCTGTCATGTGTCGAGATGCTCCGCTATCAACAACCCAAATGTTATTCATCAGTTGTCGCGAAGATCCCTGCATAAATTAAAACAGAAGATTAGTTTCGGGGCGAACCCAAGCTTGAAGCTTTGGGTCGACCGTCATCTTCAACAAAGTCATCACCGACAATGGACGAACCCTTAGGTTTCCATGCATCATTTAAAGAACCCGTGGAGCTAGCAGCTGAATTTTTCAATATTGATATAATGTTTGAAAATTCACTTTCTGATTTCTTGTCATTTTTATGAAATTCTGATGATTTATTATTAAAGTGAACTCTGCCTTGCTCATCCACAAATCTGACTTTTTTCTTTGTATCAGTTTGATAACCTTCAGACATATCATCAGATTTTTCTGCGTCAGATTTGCCAGATTTTGGCTTCTTCAATGGATAAGTCCGATATGTATGACCACGAGCTTTGCACTTAAAACATTTTCGTTTATCTATTACAACTTTTTCGCTCGTGTCATCATCCACTTCGGACTCAACAACATGTTTTTGGGTCTGGGGTTTCAAACCCTTTCGATTATACACCTAACAATTTCCAAACTCATCATTATGTCCTGACTCATATCCTGAAACATTTTCTGAAAAATCATCACAATACCCAAAATGCCCTCTAACATATGAATTTTCAGAAAAATGATGATCCTTGTAATTCTGAAATATGTTTCTTCTCCCACCAAACCTTGGAACAAAATCATTCTGACCTCCATAATCAACCCATTTTGGACCCCTACCAAACACAGATTGATTTGGTCCACAAACAAACTCATCATAAAAACCTTCGTCATTGTAAAATTGTGACTTTTTGACATATGGACTCGATTTTCTGAAATCAAGTTGCCTTTGATTATAAAAACCTCTTGGTGGTGATTGAAAGGTTGATTTTAATGATTTCTTATATAAAGACTTTTGAGCAGAATTTTTCACTCTGTTAACCAACCCCGAATCAGATTCAGAATTAAATGTGTCCATTACATTAACACTGCCATTACCCCCCTTAATGGGCACACTTCTTATCTTCGGATCATAAGCAGGATCATATGTACCAGAAAAGATTTGATCAATTAAATTGGGATTGACCATATCCAAAGGAAAATATTTATCGCTAAAAATCTTATCAGACCCTTTTAAACGATAGGTCACCCATTGTTCAGAATTGTCAAAGTTGGTTTTCAGAGTGGGATTGCTAGCCTTGGCTTGTGCAGGTTTTGAAACTTTAGAAGAAGAACCTTTTTCAAAAGATTTTGAGTTTACCAAAGACTCAAATCCGACTCCACCATATTTTACTTTCTTACCGTCAACAGACTTGCTCCGAGCAATCTGTTTTTGTTCAAACGCACTCAATTTCGTAAGCTTAGATTTAATCGTTGAAAAATCATGTTTTGAAATCAAATTTTTGTGATCTGGCTGAGAAACTTTAGTAGGAGTGGTTTTGGAACATTCATAATCTGTTTCAGAAACTAAATCATCAACTTTATCAAAATCTGAGACATCGTAGAAAAGTTCATCAACTGTCGAATCTAAAATAGATTTTCCGGTTGAAGTTTTGTCAGACTCTGAATTAGCTGAGTGATGATTGTTCTGCTTGGCATGAGAATAAACATCCAGTTTCTCTTCAGAAGGACCATTTATGATAATGACTGGAGGCGGAACTTGGCTTAGTTTACCAGAAGCATTTTCCTTTTCATTTTTATAAAGAAAATTGGCAAAGGAAGACGAAACTTGAACAGAATCCAGTTTTTGTTTTAGTTCAAAAATTTCAATTTTTAGATCTGCAACAAATTTTTGACTGGCAGCCAAATCCTTTTGTACGGACACAAGTAGTCCAGACTGAGTTGAAAAATCGAATTTTTGTAAACGTAACTGCTCATGAACCGACAATAACTCCTTGGTGGTTCCCTCCCATCTTTCCTTATATATATTCTTATCTGCTTTTGCTACTGACAAAAGATCATTAAGTTTTGTCCTCTCATCTAAGAGCGTACTCTTAGCAGTAGCAAAATCATCACAAGATTTGCACATTGAAGGATACGAAACTACTTTTGAAGTATCGGCCATAAGAGCAATTAATTCTGTGAAATTGCTTCTTTTCTATGTACCGACCTCTTGTTTCAAACTTTTATTCTCATCTGATAGTTTCTGCATTTCTTTCTGAAGTGCAAGCATCTTGTCAGCAATTTCGACAGCGTTTTGCTGAGCTTTCTCATATCGTTCCTTCAGTGGAAGACTCTTTTGATATAAGTTTTCGAAATCATTTGCTGTGTCAAGCGCTTCAGCTTTTGCTGCTTCACATTCACGAATCAATGCTTCCTTCTCCTCAGTTAGAACTTGAACTTGTTTATCTAACAAGAGAACAACATCTGACTCGACCTTCTCAGACAAACCAGCCATGAAGGAAAACTTTTCTTCTAAAATAGATTGATGATCATTTCTTGAATCCGAAACTCCTGCTTCATCATTGACTCCAACAAAACCTTCACCAATCGCTTCACCATGAACTTCACTTTCATTTTCAGTGGATTCCGTCATAGTGTCTTCATCCTGCACATGTGTCACAATCAATGCAGATGAATCAGCGAATTAATTACCCCAATTATAAGTTTTATCTACTTGAGATACAAGAGCTTTTGTGGGTTCAGTATAAAGTTTAGAGTTAGAAGAACTCCCTGAATTTGATGTGTTGTTGGATCCAGAAGAAGTTGATTTGGGAACAAATTTTGATATTCCTGCTTTTTCGATTGAGAGCATTCTCGAGCGAAGTGTCCAAAATTAGAACAGTTATAACACCTCACTTTCGACTTGTCAAAACCAATTCTGCCGCCAGAATTCAGGTCTTTTCTACCAGTCTTTTTCAAGAATCTCTTTACCCTTCTAGCCAGCATGGCAAATTGCCAATTTATATCCATTAGCTCCAAATCATCATAATCCACCTGATCGTAATCTTCTTCCGTCAATTCAGCATTGTTAACATTTCCAGTTATAAGTCCATAATAAGATGACACTAAAGCAGAAACAAGGGCCATATAATCTTCAGTTGTTGAAACAGACATAGCCATCTTTCCCGTGTTCACCAAATTATTTGCTGGAATTGATGTGCTACTCCCTCCAGAATTGTAATTGTAATCACCATTATGTGAGCCCATTCCGGTTCCTGAATTTGAAATATGTCCAGGTAGACTTCCAGCTACGAACGCCGTTGCTGGTGCAGAACTTGTTATTTTTTCCGACTTACCTGAAATTGTTGCTGCATTTGATCTGTAGTAAACATCAGGATTCCGAACTGCTGCTGGAGTAGTATTCACATTTTTCATTTCCATGTCTCTAGCTTGCAATTTTTCTAATAGTTTCACAAATGTCAACTCAAAATAATCCTTATCATTCATGATCATCAGCACATAAGATTCCCATTTTGATGGCAGACCTTCTAGCAATTTTTCTTTAAGCTCTTCATCATCTTTCTTGATTTGGCCAGTATCCATTTCAGACAACAAGTGACAATATCTTGATATTAACTCTGGAACACCCTCACCATCAAAATGTTTGAAATTGTCAAACTCCTTGTTTAGTACTTTCATTTTACTTTTCTTGTATCTTTCGTTACTTTCACACCTTTCTTTCAGTGTCGTCCATAATTCATGAGAATGTTTGCAACTTTTAAATTGGTGAAGCAACTCCTTATGTAAAGCTTGAGTTATTAAACCATATGCTTTTTGCTCTCTAACAAAATCAGCCTTTTGTGTAAGATCCAGATTCCTTTGCATAATAGGAACATTGTTTACTCCAACAGGATACACATATGGTGCATCCATTGCAATCCATAGGTCTGGATCCGTTGTGCCGATATAAGCTTCAAATCTTTTCTTCCAATTAGCATAATCCTCAAACTTAAGAAGCTTAGGAACTTTCTGTGTCGTCCCAATTTCATTGTCGTAATTCAATAAGGTTTGCATCTGCGATTGAATAGCAACAAACACGTTATAATCCGACATTTTGAAAAAGTTCAAGATTCTGATTCGTCCGAACTTGCTCCAAACTTGTGACAAACTCCGAACGTGCTCCGAACTATCACCGAACTCAAGAACAAGGTCCGAACGTCCACCGAACTTGTCACCGAACTCAAATTTTCAGAACTCTCACCGATCTCTCTCCAATCTTAGTCCGAACTCTCACCGAGACAGAATTCTCACCGAACTCTCTCCGAAAAGACCACCGAACTCTCACTGAACGAAGAATTTGACCGAACTACACTCTTAACTCGAAACTCGGAGCGGTTACGCCGAACTGCAGGTTCGGCCGAACGAGAATTTTTCAGAAATTTGTAGATCTCACCAGAAAACACACTCAAACGAGCTCAGAACGCTCAGATGAACAAAAACGAACAAAAACAATGAATTGTGATGTAAAACATGACGTTTTTCACGTAATTTTTTAGAGATAAACTTGAAAAACGAACTTCGAAACACACGAATTGCACCAAATCGAACCAAACGATACCATAAAGCTCTGATACCACTTGAAAACGCATGAGTGTGGGATCGGTCTAGTTCGATAACAATCGTGTATAGGAGAATGTAAACAAAACAGTGTATATAACTCAATCTCTCATTAATTCTTTGATTACAAGAGACTCAGAGTACAAACACACACTCTCACACAGAAGTTCGCTTAACTCTCAAAAACTAGTTACAAAGACACACACAAAACCTATTTATAGACCTACGGATGTCCGAACTCCTTAGCTTGTCCAAACTTGAGGTTCGGCCAAGGCTCGGCCAAGGTTCGGCCGGAGTTCGGCCACCAGAACATAAGTTGAATTCTTCATGTCTTTGTTGCTTTGTCTGATCGAGCTCATTTCCATATCGTGTATCAACAAACTCCTCCTTGGCAACAGCTGGACCGTTCTTCTCATCTTTGAACATCTGCAGCAACCCCATCACCCTTCCTGACCAAATCATGGTTATTTCCAGCATAGATATCGAATGCAAAACCAACCCTTATCACCCTCTGGAACTTCAGCGCTTGCTCCATGTAATCAGGATGATACAGGATTGGATTGTGATAAAGCTCATCTATATCAGCCTTCGACAAATTGATTAGCCACATAGGATCGTAAATCTTCACAACTTGGTTGTTTTCCTTCAACACAATGACTGCTTCACCCGTTGATTCGTTGTAGTATCACCATCTCAGATCTTTGATGAAGTCAAGCTTCATTTTCATCAAAGGAATCTTCTTCATCACATCTGGTTTCTTCGGAAACACCAAGATTATCAGTTTCTTACCAGTTCTTTCATGGACTCTTGTCCGGGATCGACGTCTTTTTGGCTTTTGAGGATCCAAAAGCTAAAATCCTTCTCGACATTCCCTCTCAAGTGTCTTCTTAAAGTGCATACCCAACGTATCATTTCCATAATAGCAAAATGTCTTTCTGGTCAGCTCACGAATATCCCAAACCGGCAGACTGCTAAAATCTTTGACACATTTGAAGTACTGGATTCCATGTTCACGTTTAATCCCGTAGCACCTCAAACTCGAAGCATACATCCAACTAATTATTTCGCCTGAAGCTTGATCCTTGAATTTGAAGAATGCTCTCTGTTTGATTGGCTTCGGAGGCGGAACATAGTTAGTATGAAAAGCTTTCATGAACTCGTCAAATGTCTGACGCTGTTTCTGAACTTTAGCCTCCTTAACCACCGGGTCTTCAGGTTTTTCTGACTCTTTCTTTCTCAATCTTTCCTCAACCTTAGCATCTTTTTCCTTAGGAAATACCTCGAACTCATCACCTGATTGATTATTGTTGAAGTTGGAGTATAGATCTGGATATTCTTCTTCTGTGATATCCTCTACCTCAATCTCCTCTTCAAAAATACCCTCTTCATCTTCATCAGACTCTGGTTCAGGATCTTCATATTTATTTGGAGCTTTCTCAGATGCTTTTCTCATCTCTTCGTCATTCAAATCAAACACTCTTTGCAACTCTTCAGCCGTCAAATCACTAACAAACTCACCTTTTTCAAGCGTCTGCAACATTTGAGCAAAATCACTCATACTCGTTGCAGCTTGATTAGATGGAATTGAAGTGATCGGCATAGCTTCTCGTGAGTCTTTCTCCCCCTAGGAAGTAGACGTCCCAGCACCCGAACCCGCGGTTCCAGATGGGCCTGGTCCTCCACCAACGTTCCCTGAGAATCATCTTGATCAGGATCATCGTTCAGAAATCGCATCGGATCTTCAAAACAACCCGAACCATCTCTAATCTCCCCCTGAGCTTTAAACTTCTCCATCAAGAATTTATTTGCTCACCCATTTCAAGAAGCATCTTAGACTGAGTCTGACTAGCCCTATTTAATCTCATAATCTCTTGATCTTTGGCTACGTCACGACTCTGCAAAGTTGTGATCCGCTGACTCAGAGTTTGATTCTCGTCCTTCAAATTATCATTATTTAAACACAACACAGTAATCATCTTCTCTTGTTCTTCAGACATAGCCTTCAAGGCATCAATCTGAGATTGTTGATCGTTTAGCGCGCTTTGAAGAATACGCATCAGGCTTGAGAGAAAGAATTGAACCTTGTTCGAAGTTGAAATTCACATCAGGTGTTGAATGTGTTGAAGCAGTAGCAGTTACAGTCGAAAACACCTTAGTTGTGGGCGTAGATCCCACTGGCTGATTTACAAACTACGCACCAGCACTTGCTGAAGGTGTTGTGCTAACAGTTGTCGATCTATTTGCATTCATCAGATCTTGCAAGAAATCAGCCTGAACATCAGACACTAAAGTCTGAACAGTTGTAGACACTTCAGGCACAAACATAGCAGGAGTTGTTGAAGAAGAAACACCAGAACGAGGTTGCAGAATGAACTGTTGTACTCCTTTTCTCTTCTTAGTTCTTCCTCCAGCAATCGACTTTTGCCTTCTTTTTCGCTTCTTACATGGAGATGGTGGTACTACAACGAAAGAACGGGTGAAGCAGTCATTGTGTTAAAGGAAAACAACCAAGTTGTGAAGATTTACAACCTGTTCTTTCGTTCTGAGATAAACTTGAAAACGAACTTCGAAACACACGAATTGCACCAAATCGAACCAAACGATACCAGAAAGCTCTCATACCACTTGAAAACGCCTGAGCGTGGGATCGGTCTAGTTCGATAACAATCGTGTATATGAGAATGTAAACAAAACAATGTAAATAACTCAATCTCTCATTAATACTTTGATTACAAGAGACTCAAAGTACAAACACACACTCTCACACAGAAGTTCGCTTAACTCTCAAAAACTAGTTACAAAGACACACACAAAACCTATTTATAGACCTACGGATGTCCGAACTCCTTAGATTGTCCGAACTTGAGGTTCGGCCAAGGCTCGGCCAAGGTTCGGCCGGAGTTCAGCCACCAGAACATAAGTTGAAGTCTTCATGTCTTTGTTGCTTTGTCTGATCCAGCTCATTGCCATATCGTGTATCAACAAAATCTGTAGGCAATGCCATTGTTAAAGTACCATATGCTTTCTTCTCAGCTTGATACGCTTTCTTTTGTTCTCCTGAAAGCTTTCTTTGAATAATTGGTTCCCCATCTTCACCTTTAGGATAAACATATGACTCAGAATATGACAACAACATATCAATATCATTTGCAGAAACATATGCTTCAAACCATGTAATCCAACTATGATAATCTTCCAATTTGAGCAATTTAGGAACTTTCTGACTTGTTCCGATTTCATTATCATAGTTCATCATCGTTTGTATCGTAGTGTGAACCGAATTTTGAATATTCGCGAATGCTTGAAAATCGGACATTTTGAAAAATCTGGTACTGTTCACTCCGAACCTGCTCCGAAATAACTCTGAACTTCCTCCAAACTTACTCTGAACCTAGTCCGAAACAAAACGCGCCGAGCTCCCTCTGAACCTAGCCTTCGGACAATCTAACAGAAACAAGACCGAACTTGTTCCGAACGATGACCGAACTCCGTCCGAACACGCACCAAATTTCCACCGAACACTCACCGAAACATGAATACGACCGAACTTCGTCCGAACCTCGGGTTCAGAGCGGTTACTCCGAAGTTGTCCGTACCTTAGACGAGACCAAGCTCACTCGACACTATTTTCTCGATTTCCAGTGTTTTTGACTGGAAGTTTCGACAGGAATTCAAGCAAACTCGATAGAAACGGATTAGGAATGAATTTTTGACGTGAAGCACACTCGAGAAGATCAAATAAACTCAAAAATGAAAGACATTTTCGCAAAAACGTGAATTTTGAGTCAAAACTTCGAAAAACAGAGATTTCCGACCAGTAGATCAAACCAAATGCTCTGATACCACTTGTTGAGCGTGTGGATCGTGAACTTAATTGTTATGAAATCAATGTTATACGAACTAGAACACAAAGAGTAAATACAAAAGACTTGTATTAACCACTGAGAGAACCACAGAGTACACAGAGAAGATATGACCAAGAAAACTTTTTAAATCTATTACAAGACGACTATTTATACACATTGAATCTCGCTGGTCCAAACGTCCGGTTCGGACCTGTTCGGCATTGTCCGAACTCCAGGTTCGGCCAGACCTAATCTTGCATGTCTTCGTCTTATATTCGATACTTCACATGACGATCAGGACCATGTATCAACACATTTACTCATTTTTAAGTATTTTCAGCTACTGATTTCATTGCCAAAACTTTTGTACATATTAACCAACTGGTTTTACTTATCTAATGAGCTCGGTAACAACCTTAAGGTTATTTTAATAACCAAAATAGATGCATGAATATATTTCCATAAATTGAATCATTTGAATGATATAACCTTTTACAAATAAATCCCTTAACTCCTAGAGTTACAGAATGATCTCTTGACGATTCCCAAACCTCCAGATTGCTTCTGCATGCAAGGATTTAAGGTTCAATTACAAACTTTCCACAATTGGTAATTTTGCTCATGTATGTACCATCTAACCTCATACCTTGCATTACTCATCCTCTAGAATAACACACTGGTCCTTGATGATACTCACATCACTTCTGTACAAGAATTCAAGCATACCATCAGATTCTTGTATGAAATGTTCATCAAAATCTATTATGAATGAGTTTAGAACCTTACCCCAAGATTAAGGTCTTGTTTCTTGTTTTCTAATTGTAATCAATGCAATGGAACCCTCTCTATCGAACTGGTAAAGAGTGAGAGAGATTTCTCTGGAAAATAACAGCACAAATGATCAAATTCTGATCAATATTCGTTTATATCTCCCTGACTCGATACGACCATATTGCCTTTATGCGATACGGTCGTATCGCGCAGATTCTGATCTAGATTCAACCCGGCCCGAGCGTATCCTGTTCAAGCCATATAGTACGGTCCCTCGATATGACCGTATTACCTAATGTGATACGGCCGTATCGGCTATAAATGTTATAAAATTTTTAAGATTTCCTTTTTTATAATTCTCGCAATGACTGGTTTTTATCAGATTGTTAAATTCTCGCCCCCCCCCCTAATTGAATTCCGTCCCGGGATTCTTTTAGTGCTCGAAACAGCTCGGGGTATTTTCTTCTCATATCCTCTTCTGATTCCCACGCTATTTCTGGAACTCGGCGAGCATTCCATTTTACTTTCACCATAGGGATTTGTTTTCTCCAAAACTTTCTTACTATCCGCTCCATTATCTAAATGGTTTGTTCCGCGAAATGAAGTTTCTCATCTATCCGATTTTCTTTCAATGGAGTTATAAGTGTTTCATCAGCTAAACATTTTCGCAAGTTTGAAACATGAACACATTATGAATTTCATTAAGCACTTCTAGTAATTCTAACTTATAAGCAACACTTCCAACTTTGTCAAGGATCTTAATTGGACCAATATATCGAGGCTCAACTTTCCTCATTTACCAAACCGAATAACTCCCTTCCAAGGAGAGACTTTTAACATTTCTTTGTCGCCTACGACAAATCTAAAGGATTCCAGTGCTTTTCTGCATAACTCTTTTGCCTATCTTATGCAGCTTTAAGCCTTTCACGAACTTGTTTAATCTTTTTCAGTTGTCTCTGCCACTATCTTTGGTTTCGTCAGTTGACTTTCACCAACTTCTGACCAACAGACTAGTGTACAACACTTTCTCCCATGTAATGCTTCAAATGGTGCTGCCTTTATGCTCGAATGATAACTGTTATGATAAAAAAATTCCATCAAAGGAAAATGTTTATCCCAACTACCGCCGAATTCAATGACGCATGCCCTTAGCATGTCTTCCAATGTTTGAATCGTCCTCTCACTTTGGCCATTCGTCTGAGGATGGTAGGCTGTACTCAAGTTTAACTTCGTTCCCATAGCCTGCTGGAAGCTTTTCCAAAAGAGAGATGTATACCGACTATCTCTATCTGACACAATTGATAGTAGCACACCATGCATAGAAACAACTTTATCAACATACAGCTTGGCCACTCTATCGGTTGAATAAGTTTCTTTTATCGGTAAAAAGTGAGCCGACTTTGTCAGACGATCCACAATGACCCATATGGAATCTTTGTCACTACTTGTTTTGCGCAATTTGGTTATAAAATCCATTGTAACCAACTCCCATTTCTACACATGTAAGTCTATCTTCTACAGATACATAGACGAATTTTGATGTTCAGCTTTTACCTATAAACAGGTAGAACATATTTCCACGAATTCAGCTATGGCCTTCTTCATACCCGGCCACCAGTAGTTTGGCTTCAAATTATGGTACATCTTATCGCCTCTATATTTTTTTCAATCATGATCTTCTCTTCCTTGTCCAACCCTGGATTGTCCAACTTTTCCTTCTGAATTCTCAGAATATCATCGATCAAATCTACGTGTACATCCAACCTCATGGTACATACTCGTAATGGTTTTACTCGCTCCTTTCTACTTAAATCACCCGCCACCACATTACTCTTTCCAAGATGGTATTTAATTTCACAGTCGTAGTCACTCAACATTTCCATCCAATGCCTCTACCTCATGTTAAGTTCTTTCTGATTAAAAAGATGTTGAAGGCTCTTGTGATTATAATATATTGTAAACTTTGTCCCATAAAGATAACGCCTCCAAATCTTTAGGGCAAATATCATTGCGACTAATTCCAGATCATGCGTGGTATAATTCTTTTCATGATTTTTTAATTGTCTGGAAGCATAAGCAATGACATTGTTTCGCTGCATAATTACACATCCTAAACCGTGGATGGATACATCACAATAAACAACGAAATCCTCTGATCCATCAGGTAATGCTAGTATTGGAGCGGATCTCAGTTTTTGTTTCAAGAGCTCAAAAGCATCCGTATGCTTTTGCGTCCATATGAATTTTGCATTCTTTTGGGTTAAGGCAGTTAATGGTGTGGCTATCTTGGAGAAGTCTTCTATATATCTTCAGTAATAACCATCCAATCCAGAAAACGTCTTATTTCTTTTGGTGACTTGGGTTGGTCCCATATCATTACTGCTTATACTTTGGATGGATCTACTTGACTACATGCTTCACTTACGACATGCCCTAAAAATTGAACCTCTCACATCCAAAAATCACATTTTGAAAACTTGGCATAAAGTTTTTCCTTGTGTAACAATCCAAGCACTTTTCTTAGATGTTCTCCATGATCACTCTTAAATTGTGAATAAATTAAGATATCATTGATAAAGACAATTACGAATTTATCAAGGTATGGCTTACACACCCTGTTCATCAAATCTATGAAAACAAGAGGAGCGTTTGCCAGTTCGAAAGGCATAACTGTGAACTCGTAATGCTCGTACCTTGTTCTGAATGTGATCTTAGAAATATCTTCTTCTTTAACTCTAAGCTGGTGATATCTCTGTTGGGTTTTAAGAACTTTATCAAAGCCATTTTAACTCCTTAAAATGTAAAACGCAGCGAAAAATCAAAAAAATAATTTGATTAGTTGATGTACATTTTGATTAGTTAATGTTAAAACCGATTTTAACACTTGATTATAAAACCCAAAACCAAGGATCCAAATATGTATGCATGCTATCAAAATAAAACCAACCATAGGGGGTTTTAGATTTACCTTCTTCGAAGCTCAAAATTATGAAGAAGATGATGTGGATGAACCGACTTGCTCTCTAACTTGAAAGCCTCAAGTGATGATACCCACGAGCTTAAGCAACAACCACCCTTGTTGCTAGGATTTCTTGAAGGTGACTCTTCCTCTTAGCTTGAGTCCAAGTTCTTGCTTTTCTTCACTAGAACCGATTCTAGAGAAAGTTTTTGGAAGAGAAAGTTTTTGGAAGAGAAAATTTTGCACTTGTGTTATTGGTGTAGTGGAGAGGTTGTAGGTTATGTATTAATTAAAATGGGAAGGGACAAAAAATGGGAATGGATCTAGACACCCTTGCATGCCTTGGACACTACAAAAGCCACCCACCCTCATTATTAGAGGGAGAGGGGCCGTTCAAAAGGAGGGGGAAAAGAAGAATTTCAAATTCTTTTCTTTCTTCCCTCCTACAAATCCCATTTAATTAATGTATTATATTTTGTTATGAGGCTTACATGTAACATGTCATGTAACATCTCATATGACATTTAACAAGATCAAAAATATAATATAACATATAACCCTTTTATATGTTGTGTAACAATTTTTTCAACCACTTAAATAACATTGCTACTTTACTTCTCCAATTTAAATCATCCATATGATTTAATTATAAGTGCAATTATTTAGAAAACCATTTCCAAATATCTTCTTTAGGTGATATTTATTTAATTGATCATATCTAAATATATATCCATTGGGTGTTTGTCTAGCTCGTTATTGGGTATGACCCGTCTTGGATCATAACGTACTAGCCACATCAATCTAGTATGTGTCTTGGGCAGACCGAGTCCAACAATCTCGATCTCAAATCTATTTTGGAGAAATAACTGGCTCCATGCAGTTGATCGAATAAGTCATCAATTCGGGTAAGGGGTATTTATTCTTGATGGTGACTCGATTGAGATCACGATAGTCAATACACATGCGCATTTACCCATCTTCTTATTTACAAACAGAGCATTGACGCTCCCTAAGGCAAAGTACTAGGCCTAATGAAACCTTTGTTTAAAAATTCTTGTAATTGGCTTCTTAGCTCTTGCATTTCTGAAGGTGCGAATCTATACGGTGCTTTTTCCACTGGTGATGTTCCAGGTACTAATTGTACTGGAAGCTCCACTTATCTTTCTGGTGGCAGTCTAGGTAGCTCATCAAGAAACACATCAGCGTAGTCGAAAACTATTGGAACTTCCTCCAATTTCGTTTCTTCCTGTTTCTACACAAGCATAGCCACAAAATCTTGACATCCCTTCTTTAAGCATGTCTCTGCCTTTATTATAGAGATAAACTTTAGAAGTTTAGCTAGACAATCGCCTACAATTTTATGTTGCTTGCCTTTAGAAGATTCTACCTCTAAGACCTTTTTTATCACAAAGAATTTTGGCCTGGTATCGGGTTAACCAATCCATTCCTAAGACTACATCAAATCCACTTAAGTTCATGGGAAGTAGTTATAAATTAAACAAGGCATCTCCAAATTTTACTTGGCAATTCTTAACTATTTCTAGAATATTGATTTCCTGACCATTAAGTGTTTCTACTTGTATAGGGCTTATATAACCTGTTATGGCACATTTTAACATAGGAATACACTTAACAGACATGAAGCTTTTATTGGCTCCGGAATCAAAGAAGATTCTAACATATTTATTATTAACAAGAAACATACCCGAAACAACATGATCATTCTTACGAGCTTTGTCTGCATTCATGAGAAAGTCTCGAGAGTTACCTTACACCGTTCCCTTGTTTTTCTCTTTATCTTTAGCATTATCTTTCAGCTTTAGGCAGTTGTTTCTTTTATGCCCTTCTTTTACATTCTTAATGAATAACCCCCTTTGGACAATCAGAGGTGGCATGTCCAAAGTATCAACATCGACAACAACTTCTACACTCTCTGGCCCAATGGCCTTCCTTGTGACACCGGTTACAACTACCAACTTGAGGCTTTCTATTGTCCTTCCTATCTTTATCATCACGATCTCTGTTTTCTGTTCTTGTTTTGTTTCCTAAAGAATGCTTTCTTTGTCCCATGTTTCTCACCCATTCATCTACATGTGTACTAGTCAAACTTATTGCCGAATTCAGAGTGTGCAGCCTAGCTGACCTGACATCAGCTCTAATTTCAGGACTCAGTCCCCATACAAACCTCCTAACTTTTTTAGATTCAGTTTCAACCATATACGGAACTAGAGAAATCAACTCATTGTATCGATTGATGTACGTTTGGTAATTTGCACCTTTCATTTATATTGAAAGAAACTCATTTTCTAGCTTCTCCTGTTCGTTTTCCGGAACGAATTTATTAAACACTAAATCTCTAAATTTTCTCCATTTCATCTTTTACGCTCTTTCCTTACCCTTGCTAGCGTGAACCTTTTTTCACTAAGACATGGCATGGCCTTTAAATGAATGATCTGAGTCGCCTCTTCTGACTCTTATTCTTCTTGTTTTTACTTTTGCTTTTGCCCCTATCGAAAAGTCTTTCAGTAGAGTTAGCACTATCAAATGAATGCTCCTACAAAAACTTCCATAATTGCAAACCCCAAGTTTTCAATGGTGTGGGTGCAACTATTGTATTGCTATAGTGGATTGAGCGAGTGAAGACCGTGTTTGCAATGTGCCATTATTCAGAGGTCAACAAGGTTCGGTTTGCGACAGGAACCTTCGAAGGTCATGCCCTGTCATGATGAATGTGCAAGTGCAAGCCCGCTCTCTCGAAGTCGCGAACACTATTCCATGGGAAGACTTCAAGGATATGTTACGGGAGGAGTATTCCCCGAGAAGTGAGGTTCAGAAGCTAGAGCAATAGTTTTGGAATTTGACTATGAAGGATTCGGATGTTGAAGGCTATACTAATCGGTTCCATAATCTATCCCGATTATGCACAACCATGGTTCAACCAGAGTATAAGAAGATCGAAAGGTATTTGTGGGGATTGGCACCCAGACTCAGAGTATGGTTAGTGCATCCAACCCTGTCACATTCAGGCCGTTGTTTTCCTGGCGTATCAACTCACCGATTAGGGTGTGCATTCAAGCTCGATGCCAAAGAAGGGGGACGCCTATGAGGATTGAAGGTTCAAGTTTGGGTAATGATGGCAAGAGGAAATTAATGGAAGGAAGGATAAGGACCCTATATCAGGGACGACTCTGAGGTGTAGCAAGTGTTCTTACAATCACATTGGAACATGTGAAAGTGCTAGATGCAAAAATTATCAGAAGATTCGGAACTAAGCCAAAGTATGCCGCTCAGCTCCAGCTGGAACTCCCATTGTTGCCACTATCGTCGATGCCACCCGTGGATGTTATGGGTGTGACGAGGTAGGGCACTTTCACCAGGATTGTCCAGGCTAGAATGCAAATAAAGGTAATGCACATGGAAGGGAGTTTTCTACCGGAGGAGCCAAGGCACGCAGGACCCAAACATCATAACGGGTACGTTTCTCCTAAACAATATCTATGCATCCATTCTCCTTAAATGCTGGTGCCAATAGTCTCACACCCCAACCGACGACGAGATATGTGAGGGCACGATGATTTTCCAGATGCTCATGAAAACTAAATACAGTTGCTACTAGCCTTTTAATTCATTTATTCGAAGATATTTTACAAACATAATAAAACACAACTGAACAACATAAAACTGATTCAAAGTCTATAACTAGGTCCATCATATCCTAGCGTGATCATATAACAGATCAAGCACGGTTCCTACAACATGTATAAGATAAAGTGTCAACTACATAAGTAGTTGGTGAGTAAACATAGGTTTAGTGTATATCATTAATATAAAGCATTTGATCTATGTGTTGAGTAAACATTCATAGAGTATGATAAACGAGAAATGAAATTGAGCAAATAAGAGCGTATCAAACCCTTGACAATTAGGTTTCCAATCACCTGTTAAAAATACCTTCCAATTTACTGGGTGGGCTTTCACACCAATAGATCTATTATTGTCATCCTGACTTGGTGTGTTAATGAGTACGCGTAGAGTATTAGTATGAGCACAACAACAATAACAATTATCCAAACAATTTTAGCAATACTAAAACACACATTATGACCATAAATTTCGCATACTATTTTAGAGAAATATATATAGAGTTTGAGTTTGAGATAAAGTACATGTTACACCCCAAAATAATTAAAGAGAAGGGGCAATGAATACTCACCTGATAAGCAAATCGGTGAGTGAGAGATAATGCTGAAAGTGAAAGATAATAAACTCTGAGATTATCCTAATGAGAAGAATAGGCTAAATGAATATGAGAAATTAAAATGACCCGAGATCTAGGTATACGAGGTAACGTGGGGAGAGTTATGTTTTAATGAGTCAAAATTACCATTTTACCCTTTATAGATAAATCAGAGTTTAATGATAATATGAAGATGCGCTTGCCTGTAAGCAAACGCTCACTCCGAGATCACCTAGGGAAGCATGCCAGGTCCCAGTTAGGTTTTATGCAACACAACTCGCTTAGCAGAAACCTAAGTGCACATGCGCTTATCCTTCCGGTCGGCATGAACTTCTAAGTATCCAATTAACTCGGTATTTTTAACACTATTATTTATCAAAACTGAACTCATATATACATAATATATATATATATATATACTAGTTGGGTACCCGCGCGTTGCGGCGGGCAACAGTTTATAGCATACTCTTTGTCTTCTGTTCTCGCTTTCGACGGTGGCGACAATTTACAACGCGATATTCGTTTCCGTTAGCGCGATGCGGTGCAGTTACATTTTATAATGCGGTACATGTGCATTCGGCGACTACGACAATTTACAAGACATAGGATGTAACCAACGCGATATGGCGGCAACACACTTAGTAAAACTAATGAAAACAAATGAAAGCATTTTGGAATGACGCTTATAAACACGGAAGAACTTTCGTGCTTTCGTCAATAACATTTTTAAAAATCTGTGGATGCAAAATATAGTTTTGAAACCTAGTATTTGCTAGTAATATAGTATCTGTATTAATATTAAACATTTATCTTCCTATTGTAATGTATTGCTATAGACGTGTTGATGTGTTGGTTTAATATACTTGTTATAGTCATAGTTAAGATTGTAGTTACTTATAGTTTGTTAGTGAAAAAAATGTTTTTTAAGGTGACGGTACTAACTCATTTATAACAAAAACATAAATTGATATACCCCCAAGTACTAACTCATCGTAAAAAGATTTTCGCCTAACAAATTGAGGTTTAAATTACGGCCAAAAACATACAATCGGATGATATTAAACTAAATGTGGAATGAAAAACATCTGCAACTTTTTGGACATCAGTTTTGTTGTTTCAATGGAATTCTTTTATGAATTTCTATCGAGGATTCTCATTTACAGCAAGTTATTGCAAATCAATGGGAGATCATAACTCAATTTCAACTTTTAAAAGCAATGTCTGTTACAAACAATTGCAAAAAAGAATTAAAAGAAGCTTCTTCCAAAAAAACAACCAAAACAATGCATTCCATAAATAACATACCCTATAATGCCTAAGTAAGTATGGCAACAAAACCTATTGAAAGAAAAAATCCACATGTAAACAGAATTAAGAAGAAACTATTATAACAAACTCAGCTGCAGCCACATTTAACTCTTTAAATACTAAACGGACTTAACATTGAGCTCAGCCATTGCATTATTAGAAACTAATTAAGAAGGCAACATGCAGGTTATGGCCTACAGTGAATTTACCTTTAACTTTGAGGCAATTGGTAAACTTCAAACTCAGATGCCGAGGAAAGAGGGACCCTGATGTAAAGAGAATTAAGTTCAGCCCCCTAAAACCTTGCTATAAGGTATACTTACACAATACAATCCATATTAATATATAAAATTTGGATCACACAATGTGCCATCTCCAAGCTTCTGTTTACTTATTTCCCAACTCAGTCGTAAATCATCATAGGAAGGAACATAACTGAAATGCATCATTCAATCAAAATCCCCATCTCATATAAATCACAAGTACAAGGTTGATAATTTGGTTTTATGTAATTAAGCACATCATTAGCAGATTATTAAATATCCCTTTATAGTAGCTACTAACACTAAAAGAAGTGTAGCTTCTGCGGCTTCTGTATATGCGTATCACCAACAACGAAAATGCATCTAATATGAAATCTAACAAAAAGGTTAAAACACTTGCCATTATATCAGGGATTACTTAAGGGTGGCCCATGTATGCAAGCTTCCACCCGAGTGTCCAACCACAGCACGCTAGAAACAAAAATTGTAATTCTGATTAGTTTTTTTTATAGGGATATTAAATAAAAAAACCAATAATCAAAGGTGTCAAAATGCATAACGGGTCGAAAGGTGTTTGGGAGAAAGCTTATATTTTAGTACAGCAATGCAGCCTACAGGTTATATTGGGTTAATCCACATCCTCTTTTAGTCTCATTTCAAAAATTATATAAGAGACCAATGTGAGAGGAATCATGCAATCAAGATAAAATTCTTACTTGTATGCCTTGATTTTTCAATTGGGTTATATAAGAACAGACCAGTTTATGAATGTCTTGTATTCATATCTTTTCTTTCTTTCCATATACTCTTGATTGCCAGATATACTCCAATCTACAAATGTGCCATAGGAGCAACAATAAACACCGTTTCATTAGGCTTGGATCATCATTCAATGGTCCTAAACAACATTTTAGGTGAGTGTGGAGATTTATGTCATCAGTGAGCACAAGAAGTATCAACACTGTAACATGTCACTTTTGTCATGCTCTCATGGTCCTAAACAATAGCAAATATTCATCTAGCTCTTAAAGTATCTTTTAGGTGACACATTCACAATGAAGACATAATACTTGGTGATTGTCAGGTTGTAACCTTATTGAACGGATATCCAAGAACATGTGAATATAAGACATACCAAGAGAGATTATAATTAACTCCGAAGTAACAACTGGTTTCCCATTTGGAGATCAACATCATGAACTACCTGCACCAACAAGCACCATTACCTTAATTTACCATGATTCATACCAACAAAATAAAACATAAAAAGCTTAAGTAACATACTAAATGGCCTTACTTGATCATAACCTATTTTCAAGAAACGATGAATAAATAGCACAAAATGGTATTTGAGCCCTTCGTTTGTTAAACCTGTAGGGAAGGGTAGCCTTTGTCTTTGTCATCATCTGATTTATTAAGTGGTGGATCACAATCTGTATAGTAAACATATTACACAGTTTCATGTAAGCAAATTCATCTGTTTTTTTTTTTTGTAGTACACCTAATGTTAGAAATAGACCGCTTCTTTAGAGCTTTATAACTCCATCAATGTTCAGTTACAACATTAACCAAGAATATTAGCTAATACAGGGTTTCGAAGCTCAAACACTGCTCTTGCTCCTTCCTGCTATAATACACAAATGAAGTTGAAACTTGAAATTATCTCAAATATGCAGTTTGAGTCGAAATCTACAAATGAAAAAGTAAAACACCATTCAAGATATCATAGAAGCAAAAGAAAAAAGATTGTAATAATACCTTAAATATTGCTTAGATACATGAAAACTATGACCCTAGATCCCTGTATAACAGAACGAATAACATATCAGAAATATAAAAGGTCAACACCTGAATCAAGATTTAGGAACATGGAACTGAACAAACATCAGATAACTCAACAGAAACTATGAGATGCAATATGTAAGGAAGCATAATCCACCTAGAAGTTGACAACTTCACATATGATGTATACATATACTCAGCTTTTAATCAGCCAATATCAGGATTTCTTTTTAACTCAAATATTATCCCACAATGGACCAACATATCCTCAACAGTTAGTCCTAGCAGGTAAAGTACTAAGATATTATCCTCTCGATCTCCACCATACCATTTTACAGCAGATATACCACCTACAAGAGAAAAGAAACAAAAAGCATGGATCAAAATAGAATAGAAAGATGTAATTCTACCCCATGCCACCAGGGATAGTGGTTTAACTTGAGAAATCAGTTGGACCTCAAGATGCTCAAATGAATTCAAATTATTTAGAAGACTAAGATTAAACATTTAACACCTCAATATGCTCAAATGAATTCGCATTTTGGATTTTAAAAAGGGCTCACTTGACTATAAAAAAATTTGAAATGATTGTGGTTAGGATATCCTTTAAAATTTTCACTTGAGTGTTATACAATTGTTATACAAAGTGTTCCATTATATAAAGTCATATTATTCGAATTCAGATTTAGCCTATTATACAAAGTGAAATTTGGATTTAGATTTACCAAAGTGTTCCATTATACAAAGTCAAATTTTTACTTGAAGGTCACAACATAAAAGGTTCAAGTACAGATTCTGAAAAGTTTCTGAAGTTTATACCAAGATCATGGAAATGGTTTTGATGGTTTTGACCATTTTAAAGACTTTAAAGACTTGTTGATTAGAACTTGACTTTATAAACCTTTAACGACTGATGAAAATTACTGCAATTCAACATTTTTTTTATTAGAACTTGACTTTATGAATCTTGGATCAATATCAAGAGTACACCAACCCTTTTTGACATCAAACTTACAAAGAACACTAATTTAATAGTTCCAATAAACCAAATCCATAATAATAAGTTGATCCTTTCTAGAAATCGATACAAACACATAGATCAACCACTAAACTCAAAACATAAAATTTAATCTTAATATAACACTAAAGACACAGAGAATTTAAGCCTTAGTTCAAATATAAGGTAATTAACAAATGAAATATGAAACAACATTAAGCAGACATGAGGAATCAAGTACTTCATGAGGAATCAAGTACTTCAGTCAGGATATTCGAGCGCACCTTTAAACCACATCCAACCAAAAATTTAAGGCTATAAGAACACCAACACACCCAAATGTAGGCCTGAAAGCAACAGCAAAAACGACACCATGGAGAACCTGTAGAAAAAAGATTAATTAGTTATAACAAAGAACCTATAGAAACAAGATCCGTATGAAACGCAACATAATCAAACAAAACTTGATTACGGATTTCTTGAGTACGATTAAAGATGAAAAACCTACCAGATGGACACAAGTCGCTTGCAGAACAAAAGTCACCTAATGACCAAATCGAGCATTTTGTGAGATATAAATGTCCGGGTAACTTGTGAGCCATTATCAGCCATCAAGGTCTGCAGAAGCAGAGTGAAAACGAAGGTTAATCATAAGAAATAGGAGGTATTAGAAACCCATAGAACTTTGCTTCTTACCTGCGAATCTTGATGCCCATTTAATCAATATCCTTGAACCAATTGCTTGTCTGAAAACCCTGTAGTAAAACCGGTTGCCAGTGAAAACCCTAAAAAATCAACGATTGAGGCTTAAAAAACGTCTGTGTTTCCGATAAAAAAAGGCTCATGTTTGAAGCAACAGCCGGATGTAGTCAGAAATAGACTCGCTGGAGCGGAGGTAGGCGGGTGGATACAGGCAGATAAAAACCCTAAAAAGTGACGATTCAAGCGAGAGAGATGATAAAATGGAACTGGCGTTAGAAGGAATGAGAGAGAGAGAGATTTGAATACGGCAAACCTAACAAATCGCATGCGGCCATTCCTTCTCTCGATATAGCGATCTTCACGCCTGCTCCCACGCGTGCTATGATTAACTTCCAATTTGAATACTTTCGTGAATCGAGGAGATAGCAGCCCAATAAAATTGAATATCAGTATATTACCCAACCGAGTGCTAAAGATGAAGCGGCCATCGAGAGTAAAAGGGCTTGGATTGCTATTTTACAAAAATACCCTTGTTCTTTATGCTTTTAAATTGTAGAGTTGGCTCTACATGTGATGCTTAAAACACTTGTACATTTTGCATAATTCATTGTACGCGTCTTAAGGATTAAGCATTTTTCATGACTAAAATGCCCTTTAGGGCAATATGTATTATATATAGTAATAGATATATATATATATATATATATATAAACATGTTTTAATACCAATAATCAAATCCTAATTCCTCCCGGATTGATCAAAATTAAATAATCATATTTCAAAACCCTAATTTGACGAAATTCTTAATTTAATATCAAAATCTTTTATAATGTGAAATAAACTTAGGGATTTTATTTATAATATCATATTATGGCATACCTCAAAAGATTAGCCCCATTTTAACCCAATAGCTCAATTTTGACAAAATATGTTTAAGAAAACCGTAATTTTGACCCGTTTCATACTTTCATATCAAAACCTTATGAATCATAAAATTAACATAGAAAATTCTTAATACATTATTTATTGAAGTATCCTACCAAAAGTCAGACATTAACTTTACCCAGATTGCTCAATTTGTTCAAAACAAGCTTATAAACCCTAATTTTTACACATTTTTAGAACTTTAATCAAACGATCATATTAAGAGAAATTGATCGAGGTGTATTGTAGAGCATATCTATATATGGGGGACTACATAAGATGAGCTTCAAAGAGCTTCTGGATTGCTCGAATTTTGCAGAGGAATCACTACGTCAAAATTCACCTTTGGCCACGGAAAAAAACCGTGACCAAAGGTGTTTGGTCACGTTTTTTTTTTCATTCCAATCGACACCAAAGGTCCCGTCACCTTATGTATCCTACGGCCACATTACAATATCAGTGGCTGAAGCCACCTAGAAGCGTGGCTAAAGGGTACCAATATTTGTTGTTGTAATCAAACAATTCTTCCGAAAAGCGTGGCCAAAGGGTCCCAACGGCCACATGTGTTTGTTTAACGTGGCCTTTGGTATTATATGGTCACGTATATTTGTGCTTTAGCCACATATGTTATAAAAAAAACGTGGCCAAATGGGTTGCTGAAATTATAATTTTTGTCCCAATACTCGTGACCAAAGGGTGGCAACCGCCACAATAAAATATGAATAGCGTGGCCTTTGGTATTATATGGTCACGTATATTTGTCTTTTAGCCACATATGATATGAAAAAACGTGGCCAAATGAGTTGCTGAAATCATACATTTTGTCCCAATACGCGTGGCCAAAGGGTGGCAACGGCCACATTAAAATATAAAAAACGTGGCCTTTGGTATTATATGGTCACGTATATTTGTGTTTTAGCCACATATATTTGGAAAAAAAAAGTGGCCAAAGGGTAGTTGAAATCAGATATTTTGTCCCAATACGCGTGGCCAAATGGTGGCAACGGCCACGTTAAAGTATAAAAAGTGTGGCCTTTGGTATTATATGGTCACGTATTTTTGTGTTTTAGCGACATATATTTAAAAAAAAAAAAAGTGGCCCAAGGGTAGTTAAATCATACATTTTGTCCCAATACGCGTGGCCGAAGGGTGGCAACGGCCACGTTAAAATATAAATAGCATGGCCTTTGGTATTATATGGTCACGTATATTTTTGTTTTAGCCACATATGTTGTATAAAAACGTGGCCAAATGGGTTGCTGAAATCATACATTTTGTCCCAATACGGGTGGCCAAAGGGTGGCAACGGCCACATTAAAATATAAAAAATGTGGCCTTTGGTATTATATGGTCACGTATATTTGTGTTTTAGCCACATATATTTGGAAAAAAAAAGTGGCCAAATGGTAGTTGAAATCAGATAATTTGTCCCAATACGCGTGGCCAAATGATGGCAACGACCACATTAAAATATATAAAGTGTGGTCTTTGGTATTATATATATATGGTCACATATATTTTCTGAATTACAATTAATTATATATTAATTAATTAATATAGAGAAACCTTAAAAATCATATATTATAATTAAAAATTAATGTACATACACTAATCATGATGTTGTTCAAAAAGATAACATAGACACTAATCAAAGTTTAATTTCTATAATAGGTAACTATAATTTCTTGTCCATGCTGATCAGCTGCTTCTGCTGGATCCGTGTACTGAGTTTTCTGTTTATCAGATTTTGATTCAGCTAGTTTGGTGTTACGTACACTTTCGGCATCTTTTTCCGATCATTATTTACCTGGAAACATGACAAATAAAACCGATCAGATATATATATATATATATATATATATATATAATATATATATAAAGTTAATTAATTAGCAGATACGATTAATTAATGTAGTAATTACCTGTGGTTGTTCCAGTACTTTTTGAACCGTAGAATGATCAACCGGCTGTGATCTATCTGACTTGTTATTAGAATGAAGGATCATTCGGTTCATCGGCCATGCAATAATATATTTATTTTCAACCTCCGAAAGCGTTGTTTTATCATCTAATGGGAATGGTAAAAATGTTGCACCCTTATTGACCTGATAAACTGTAATTCTACGGCAACCAGGAGGTAATGGACTTCCATGAATCTTCTCATCTTTTTCTTTTGGATATAATCTAGCCATTCCCACGACATTCATTGGATCCCCCTCCATGTGCAACGTCGCAAATTGGCTCCCGTGATCAGAAGTGACATAATAATAATAATAATAATAATGTGACGCCCACTCCCAGTCTTGGCTCCAGGAGGGGTCACGTGCCGGATTTACTCATGAACACATGGTACAACAGAGATAACTAAGCAGCGGAAATTAAAAACTTTTCATTTATATATATATCAAGTTACAACAGTAAGGAAGATAACAACATAATCTATAACTAGATCTTATCTATAGCTATGCCAGTCTACTACTGAGTCTTTCCCGATAGCTTGCCCATCTAATCTGCCCTTGCTAGAGCCCTTCCCTTGCTACTTTAAACATCACCGATACCTGACATACATGCTTTTAAAGGTCAGCTTACGCTGGTGAGTTCTAAGTATTTTAAAACTTTACCTTTCCTTGAAAGGTTTACCTCAAACATTTGGGCCTAACGACCCCTTCTTTATAAACATTTATCAGGTATAAAACATAACAGAGTTATACCAAAACATTTATCCTTTATCAGGTATAAGACATAACAGAATTACACCAAAACATTTAACCATTCATTCTACTAAGCAATGTCTATTGGAACCACGTTAGTCCTTCGGGCAACCGTCGCCACCCGAATACCTTTTCAAAGTAAGCAGCCGTCGCTACCCCGGAGAACCGTCATTCCCCGCTTCTGATTGTACAACCACAGTCTTCCTTCTTACATAGACAATATCCGCTTAGATTAAAACCTTTTCAATCTTTTCAAAAGTCCATTTAATAACCCTTGGTATTTGGACTCATTACCTTTTCAAAACCAGTCCATCACCCGTATATGGGAATAAGCGTTTCATAAATATAATGTTATGGGTCTTGTATAACAAGGCTAATAAGATCATATTTACCCGACAGTTATTCACATACGTAGGCTTAGACCAAACATTCACATTTTCCATTTCTCAAAACTTTATATAAAAGTTTCATCCTTTACATTACCCGTTTAGTATAATTTTCCCGAAAAGAGTAATAACAGGTAATAACAACTTTAAAACAGTCATAAGCATTAAAACATTTCACGTATGTGTATTAACACAAAACAGGCACAAGGCACTTTCAAATATTTTTCAAGTAGTAATATTGCATGTATATCAGCCCGAAAACAGTAAAACATTTAAAACATTTAAAAGTGGGCTCATAGAACTCACCTTATTCTCTTAAGCAGTTAATTCAGAGAAAATCTCCGCTATGCCTTCCAATAAACCTAATCGCGTATTGTACGGCGTTAACGCAAGGTTTACTATAATAAACACTTCCTATGTTTATTTTAATACTTCATTAACTTAATAATACTTAGTTATTAAGTTTATTCCATTTAGAGGTCAAAATGACCAAAATGCTCTTTAGGCCATTATCCTTATCTTTTATCGATAATTATGAAGACACGCATTCCTATAAGTAAACGCTCACTCCGGGATCGCCCAGTGAGGGATGCCATTTCCCAGTTGGGATTTATGCGACACCCTCGCTTTTGCCAGAAATCCCAGTGTACAGGCGTCAACCCTTCCGGTCCGCGCGAACTTCTAAATATCCGATTAACTCGGTATCTTAAATACTTTACCATTTATCCATTTTAACTTTATATATACTTATTATATATATAAACATAGTTTCATGTCAAAAATCAAGTCTCCATACCCTTCGGATAATTTTATTTTAAATAATCATATTTGGAAACCCTAATTTCCCGTTATTCTCATTTCTTTATCAAAATCCATTTTTTAACTGACTTAGGGTATTATCCGTTATAATATTTTATAACATGCTTTAAAATTTCAAAGCTTAGTTCATTACCGTTTACTCGGGTTTGTCAGCACAGTGGCTAGAAAACCCTAATTTCAAAATTAACACTTTTAAACATATATTAACATATTCTAATATGTTTTAAATATGTATTAAACATAAACCTTAAACCGATAATTAATTTATCATTATCATTATCCTTTATATTAAATATATATATATATTTAATATTTAAATTATATATTCTTTTAATCAATTTTTAAATAAAATCAATTAATAATTATATATATATTTTCATATATATATTTATCCGTCTCAATACTTTTATACCATTTGACCGATCTTAAAAAATGTTAACTTAATATTAACATTTGTAATAATAACAATATTTAACATGATTACCTTTTTGACGGGTCGTGAAACGAGTCCAAAATAACCGAATATTAACGGTGTCCGATTTGGACAAATAAATAGTCCTTCTCGACTAGTTCCTCGCCACGAGCATTTCCCCGTTGTCGGTTTGTCGTTTGGACCTCGTTACGCCACCGTGACGTCGCCCGAAAGTGAAGATGGGTTTTATTAACGTCACTAGTTCACACCCCGTTTGCCGCCACCGTGGACCACTTTTAACGACCGTCGATCACCGCCACCACTCTATGCTATCCCGGGTGTTTATTATAGTTATCGTCGTCACCCGTCGTTAACCGAGCGTTACCGAAATATCAACCGAACTTATCCGGGTTTTTGTGTCGGTTGGTTTTGTGTTGGGTTTGAATCGGGTTTAATCTTGTTGTCCGTTTCATCATTTCAACCCATAACCAGTAACCACCACCTTCTACTATCATCGTTGTCCCAAGCACCACCGTCACCTTTATCTTCTACCACCTTCTACCGCCACTGACCCCGTTCCGGTGGCTCACCGTCGTCATCGGTCACGATCATCACCCTCATCATCTATCATCAACGAGACTCGAAGGTTCGTGGCTGAGTTTGGGTTCGAACTGGGTTACGCCGGAGGGTGGGGCTGTTGTCGGAGTTGGGTTGCGTCGCCGGAAAAACAAACGAGGAAGGAGGCGGAGCTGGGTGTGGTGCTGCTGCCGGTTTAAAATGACGGGATAGGAGGCGAGTGGTCGTCGGGTAATCGGAACTGTCGAGCGAAGGGAGGAGCTTGCCGGGTTTGCGGTTCTGTGCTACTGCCGCTGGGTTCATCGGAAAAACGAGGGAGCTGCTACTGCTTCGTCTTGGTTCTCGCCGGAGGCTGCCGCCGGAAGGAGCACGGCTGGGTTTTTGTCGCCGGCAATTCGAGAGAAAGAGAGGGACGAGAGGTTTGGACCGCCGGGTTTGTTATCGGAGCGAGAAGAGAACGAGAGAGAGGGGCTGCTGCACAGCTTTCTCTCTTCTTTCTTTCCTTCTTTCCATAATTGTTTGTTTCTTTATTTCGTGTATGTACAGAATTGCTTAAGAATTTGAAGTTTGTGTGTGTTTTGTTTGTGCATGCGTATGTATGTATATATAGTAAATTTCAAAGTGAATCGAGGAATCCAATGGAGACACGTACATATCTGACTAATGTTTTCATTTGATGATTCACATCAAAACTTTCGACATGTATTAAACAGTGAAGTAGGGAACAAGTAATCAATATTTTTTTTTTAATACGGTATACTATAATTAAGTAGGTATTATACCTGCTTATTCTAAACCCGTAAAGTAATATATTATTTTGTAACGTCTTATAAAAATTCCTGAACACTTAATATATTACGGGAGTCTAATAAATATACTCGTAATATTTATTCTTCGGTTAAAACACAAACCGATAAATGTTTATTTAATTACGCGGTAGAAGGCGCGTCTGATCAGCGTTGCGATCGTGGCCGTTTTATAAACCGAATATGTCGTCTTGACTGAAATACTTAATTATTATTAAAATAATTATTTATGCTTCGCCGAGGCATTATAATTATCTCGAACGGCAAACCGAATTGATTTCGGTTATTATCGCGTAACAACACCGGTTACCGATTTCATCGTTTTTCGTGCCGAACATCGTAAATGTATTTTATAACGATTATAAATCAAGTATTTAACAATACCTGATATTTTACTTTGTCTCGGTATTATTTTAGTGATTTCGTGCTTGGTTACGGTTTATTACAAACCGGGCCCAAATCACTATTTTGCATTTTCCCGCTTCGTTATAACTCGGATCTAAGATCCGTCTGCGCCCACGATCTTTATTTTCCTTATCTATCATATTCTATAATTTCGCCTCTTGACGTTTCCTCGAATATCGTGTCGAATATTCGTACGCGAATCCTGACGTTTCTCTATTATACGTATATATATTATATCACATATAATTCAGCTACTTAACAATATAGCACACATATATAACTTAGGTCATGAAATTTTGGGGTGTTACAAATAATAATAATAATAATAATAATAATAATAATAATAATAATAATAATAATAATAATAATAATAATAATAATAATAATATTATTATTATTATTATTATTAATTATAGCATATATATAAACAATTAATTAATTAAAGTCAAAAATAGAATAAAAAAATTGTGGTATATACTAATCTATATACCTCTTGGATTACTGGCTGATCGATAGGAGCTGCATTAATGGCATCATAATTATTTGGTTTTTCCAACCGATCACTCTTAGGTACTTTACAAGCTGCAGGTTTTACTGGTTTTGCATGTCTCTTATTCTTTTCCTAAATTGACACCATGTAATTAACTGATTAGTAACATATATATTAATTAGCAATAACGTCAAAGCGATTTGTCAAATTTATAAATTAATTATATATATATACCACTTCCTACTCTGATGCCCCAGCAGTACTGGCTGCAGCTGCTCCTGCTTCTGTCATTTTTCTCTTTCTCCCCTAAAGACAGCATCAGCATTTAATTAAATGATCATATAGCAATTAGTTATAAGGGAAGTACACAACTGTGTAAATTAAAATAGTTACCCTTTCCTTTTGTGACGCTGTTGTAGATGGAGGAGTGTATTGTGATAGAGTCGCAGAAGAGACCTACAATTCAATTAATTAATAAAATCATATCGATCATAACCAGCTAAACATTAGTTAACTATCCAGATAACCATTCGGATGAAGTACAAACTTATCATAGCCGGAACAGTTAATTATTAATTATATTCTGGAACAACTCTAACTATCCTGATGAACTTTAACTATCCTGATGAACTTTACCTATACTGGTGAACTTTAACTATCCGGATGAACTATAACCAACACGGTGAACTATAACTAGAGACGCATGTTCATCTAGATGAACTAGGAACTTCCGGATCAACTCTAACTATCCCGATGAACTCTAACTATCATGATGTACTTTTTACTATCCTGATGAACCTTACCTATCCTGAGGAACTTTAACTATCTGGATGAACTCTAACTATCCGGATGAACTATAACTAGAGATGCATGTTCATCCAGATAAACTAGAATCTTCCAGATCAACTCAAATTCAGAACTGTTTCAAATCCGTACCTTATCGGCCGACCTTTGAGATGAGTTTGATGGAGTAGATTGTTTCCGCGATGTATTGTGCACGGAATTGATCATGTCCTACGTACAATTAATTCAGTTAGTTAATCAATTAATAAATATGCGCTCAAGGGAGATTGATCATATCAGCAATAATATTTAATTACCGTTGTATTTACATTGGAATGCTGATTACAACTGTTTTTAGATCTTACAGTTTTAGGAAGAGGCGCCTCCGCGAACTTTACCTATAAAATGATCTAATGATTTATAATAATTAATTGATAAAAAGTAAAGTATATAATATAATTAATTATAGGTATATATATATATAATTTGTCCCTTACAGAATTTATCGCTTTATCAACTTGTTTTTCTTCAATCATGCGGTTCATAAACGCCGTAAGCATATTAATTCTTTCATCATGTTCTTTAAGATTATCATTGAGGTGCTCAACCTCTTGATCCTTTTTCTCACGCAGCTGTTTTCATTTTTGAGTTCCGTCTCAAGATTTTCGATCCGTTCTTTTGATCGCCCTTTTGGAGCACCCTGCCAATATCCACGAGAAGTCACTCCATATGCAATACCTTTTAGGTATCCACCCCTTTCCTTTCCAAGGACCAATGTCAGGGCATCCGTTCCCGATTCTACGGTCACGGATCCCGCATTTATTTTTGTTTCATACTCGGCCTGCAGTAATTAATTTAGTTAATGTAGTGAGGTGCTGTTAATTTTTAACATGTGAATAATTAGGTATATATATAGCAATTAAACTTACTATATCATTTGCTACGCCCTTCACCACAAGCGTTTTGAATTCCCCCTCTTTATTTACCCTTCCTTTCCTCCACATAAACGATCGAGAGGGGCAATCATCAGCTGCAATTTCTTTGTGTTTGTACCTTGTATTATAATAATAATATATATCAGACTTGAAACATACATTGCACGTTCTTAACCATGACTGGGTGTAACACACTTAGCTTATTACCAGTTTTTCTCTCAGATAGACGTATCCTCCCCGTCCCATTGTATGATCATAAACATACTGTGCTCGAACCTCTTTTGCACTCTTTGACACAACCTTTCCAACAGAACAGTAGGATATAAAATTATAATATCATTAATTAACACTTAGCCTAATTAATGAAATTTGCAGTTTGTATTGAATAAAAACCTTGAATTCGTCAGATTTTGTATATGCAACAAATCTGTCCCAGTGTTCTTTTTTCACAATAGTGCGATACATGTTTGGAACTTTCTCAAGCACGGTGGGTTTTGCTAGGTTGGGACGAACGTGTTTCTTGAACATGTTTCGTCTAAAAGTCCTTAGCAACCCACCAAGCCGTACCATTATAGGACCCCTTCGACAGTCATTAATTTCGAATAATTGCTGAAAAAATAACAAATGACAACAAGATTTTTTAGTCACATATATGGAATTCAATAACTTAACAAACTTAATATGAGAAAATGTTTAATCTATTTCATAACCTGAATCCCTGCCCACAACTTGTTATTGTCCTCTTTTGGCACCTTCTTCCATTTTAGATACCTCAATCCAACCTCTGACCTTGTAATGTCTCCTAAAAACACGAAAATTTTGGTCTATGCACCCCGCCAACCCTTCCCAGCGCATCAAATGTTAGTGGCCATTTTTCCCCACCATTTTTCTCAAATTTGGCACGCCACTTTGCCAACCGTGTCAACCCCCTCTTGTTTGCTTGGGGAGCAGAGGTTGTAGCTTCCTCATTCTCAGTAACTTGGGCATCATTGTCGAGTTGGGCATCATTGTCGAGTTGGGCATCTTGATTGTCGACGTGGGCATCATTGTTATCCATTTCATCTTCTTCACTCTGTAGTAAATAATGATCATCATTGTTATCCATTTCATCTTCTTCACTCGCTTGTGAAGAATCATCATTGTATTCGAATTCACTGTTATAATTAAGATCCTTCAATTGTTCACCTGCTTCGAATTCATGATCCATTGTCAACTGACCCCCGTTTCCCCTAAACACACCTTATTAGGTCTCATTGGTCCTAAACACAACTTATTGGTTACATACACACCTTATTGGGCCATCATTGGTCCTAAACATGCTTATTGGTTACATACACACCTTATTGGGACTCATTGGTCCCAAATGACCCTCGTTTCCCCTAAACACACCTTATTGGGTCTCATTGGTCCTAAACACAACTTATTGGTTACATACACACCTTATTGGGCCATCATTGGTCCTAAACATGCTTATTGGTTACATACACACCTTATTGGGACTCATTGGTCCCAACTGACCCTCATTTCCCCTAAACACACCTTATTGGGTCTCATTGGTCCTAAACACAACTTATTGGTTACATACACACCTTATTGGGCCATCATTGGTCCTAAACATGCTTGTTGGTTACATACACACCTTATTGGGAATCATTGGTCCCAACTGACCCTGGTTTCCCCTAAACGCATCTTATTGGGCCATCATTAATTGGTCATAAACACAACTTATTGGTTACATATTGGGCCATCATTGGTCCTAAACATGCTTACTTGTTACATACACACCTTATTGGGACTCATTGGTCACAATTGACCCTCGTTTCCCCTAAACACACCTTATTGGGTCTCATTGGTCCTAAACACAACTTATTGGTTACATACACACCTTGTTGGGCCATCATTGGTCCTAAATATGCTTATTGGTTACATACACACTTTATTGGGACTCATTGGTCCCAACTGACCCTTGTTTCCCCTAAACACATCTTATTGGGACTCATTGGTCCCAACTGACCCTCGTTTCCCCTAAACACACCTTATTGGGACTCATTGGTCCCAACTGACCCTCGTTTCCCCTAAACACACCTTATTGGGACATCACATGGTCCTAAACACAACTTATTGGTTACATACACACCTTATTGGGTCATCATTGGTTCTAAACAAAACTTATTGGTTACATATACACCAATTGGGCCATCATTGGTTCTAAACACAACTTATTGTTTACTTACACACCTTATTGGGACTCATTGGTCCTAAACACATCAAATTGACCCATTTGACCCCAAATTGACACATTATTTAATTTTTATCTTAATTCTTTTTATATAACTTATTTAGAATTATAATTCCCCAAAATTTAAGGTTTTTGTAGATCCGTTTTTTTTTTTGTGTTTAGGGTTTTTGATCGTCTCTGCATCAGTTGTTGATCGGATTGCAATTGTTGATCGTCTCTGTTTTCGATGATTGGGGTTTTTGTTTAACGGAATAGAGATTGTGCGAACAAATTACCTTTTTTACCTAAAATTATGCATGCATCAGTTGTTGATCGGATTGCAATTGTTGATCGTCTCTGTTTTCGAGGATTAGGGTTTTTGTTTAACAGATTGATTTAATAAACAAAAATAGACAAACAATTATATAACAAAAAGTGGATTTCATACTACTGATTCCAATCCATACACAAAATTGTTTCCTAATTTACATGTTCATTCCTAAAAAAAACAAAAGACTATGCAGTTGCGGGTTGAGGTTCACGGGAACCTAGATTCCATCTCCTCCATCAACTCCAAATGCCTACTCATAGCTTCTTGCCTTTGTTGAACCAACATTTGAAGCTTGGCATTGGAGACGTGTATCTCTTCTACCAGAAAAATTTCCATCTGGTATCTTGATGGACTTGGTGGCTCTGTAAGTACTTGGTTGAGCAAGGCCAACCCGTCTAAGATACTTTGTCTCTCTGCCCCGATAATCACCCCGTACCAGTCCAGGGTAGCAACAATCTTCGTGTGCATATAATGATCAACTAATTCTTGCAAGTTTACCATTTTGAGAAGGATTTGAGGGTTTTGAGAAAGGGTTTGATAAGGATTTCGAGAAAAGGTTTGATAAGGATTTTGAGAAGGGTTTGATAATGGAGGTGAGAAGTTTCTGATTACTGATCAGGTGGTATGGTTATATGTGCAAATCACTTGAGTATGCCTAAGGCCAGATGTCTAATCACTAGAGTATACAAAAGGTCTTATTTTATTGAACATTGCACATTATAATTGTTGGAATTTTGGTTTTCCTACAAATTAGTTTCACACGTTCTCCAAGTTAAACTGAAATTTCTACACGATATCAAAAAACCACTAAAATTTTAATCACACGATCTGAAATTATCCAAAATTACTTTCACACGATCTCAAAAATCAAATTAACAAGTCAAAATTAAACGAAGAAAGTCAAAATTACCCACTGAGTTCTCTTTGCATATCCTGTTGAATGTTTTGATTTTCTGGTAATCAAATTAACAAGTCAAAATTAAACGAAGAAAGTCAAAATTACCCACTGAGTTCATGAGGATTAAGAGAAGATGAACTAGAGTTATTCAGTAATATAACCGGATGAACTAGAGTTCTTCAGGATCAGGAGTAATTATTCAGTAATAGAACAGGATGAACTAGAGTTCTTCCAGATGAACCGGATAAACTAGATTTCTTCAGGATGAACTATATATACTATAAATAACCAAAGTTGTTAGTAATTAGGGAGAAATCAGAAACCCTAGGGAGAGAACTAGAATTCATTAGGGAGAAGATTTCATCCGGACTGAGAGAAGATGAACAGAAACGGATGAAAATACATTATATTAAATTAAAAATCAATTCATTACATATAATTAGTTAGTAATTAATTCCAGAACAATTTTCAAACCAGAACAATTACTCTTAATTAATCCGGAACCCTAAAGAGGTTAATCATTTCCCACACCAGTAGAAGCTTGAAATCTTCTCTGGTTTCATGTAAGTAGTGTTCGAACGCAATGAACAATAGGTCTTCCTTGGTTTGGTTCTCCTCTTCATTCTCTTTGCATATCCTGTTGAATGTTTTGATTTTCTGGTCCATGTCTAGCCATTTCGATCTTACAACGCTTGTGTCATGGTACTTGTCGGAACGCTCCATAGCAATATGAAACTTTATGTTGATATCCAGCCAAAAGAGAATAGTGTCTTCGTCATTAGGATCACCTAATTGATCGGTAAACATCGCCTTAATTAATTAATATATATATAAAAACGAATAACTGATCAAATAATCAAATGATTGGCATAAAGAAAAATTAAGAAACGTACTAAGCAAGGGAGGGTTTGTAGGCAACACATAGTCCCTATACTTTACGTCCAACCAAGCTCGGTACAACCCCAGTTCTTCCTGCTGTGTCCATTCTTCTGCCATCTTGCAAGAGTATAAATTGGATGGGGAGAACAAAGAATGTGTGAAAGTGGTGGTTTAATTTAATGGTTAATTGATTAACTTGTTTATATAGCGTGGTTGAGGTTTTGAAATTCAAAAACAAACAACGGAAAAGGGAAATTAGCCGTTACTAGTTACATCACATGTTTGTGTTTTTAAAATTTCAAAAATAAACGGTAAAAAAGTAAGGCAATAAGGATTCGAACACGGAACATTGTATGTTAATCTAAAGCGCTTCTACCACCTGAGCAGCACCCTGAGTTAAAAGCTACTTTTAATTATAATTTATTTAAATATGATTCTAACTGGGCCCGCTAAATTCTAAAAGAGGCGGGATAAATTAATGAGCGAATTCAATTGAAAATTTCACATATCACTCTCGATTTCCCCAATTCCCCGCTCCCCATTTCTCCATTGCTCATTAATCGACATAATTTTCCCTCTGTCATATTACTTCTCCAATAAACAGGTTCACAGTAATGATTATTGAAAATTACGGTTTTCAGTATTAGCAAAACAATCCTTTTTAATAATCTGTGCTGTTGTATCTGTTAGCAAAACAAACATGGATAAGTCTTGGATGCTAACCAGTAGAACCTCGAAATCATATGAGGATGGAGTTTAATCATTCTTAGAGTTTGAAGTTACAAGGTTGAAAAAGACGGAAATTCCATGTCCCTGTGTTAATTGTCTAAACGGTTACTCTTATAATGTTGATGATGTAGATTATCATTTGTTTCAAAGGGATTCGATCTGACTTATACAACGTGGACTAAACACGAAGAGGAAGACGAGCCCGCAGGAGATGAGCTTCACAAGGAATCATCTTTTGATTCCGGAATGCCATTCGATGCATATCAAATGATAGAAATGGTCAGAGCTACTGAAGACAATTTTACTGAGGACCATGAGAAGTTTCAAGAACGACTAATGGATGCTGAGAAGCCCCTATATGAAGGATGCCATACCTTCACAAAGTTATCTGCCTTGGTTCAACTACTGAACTTGAAGACTAAGCATGGAGGATCAGATAAGTTTTTTAATGAACTTTTAGTTTTGCTGAAACAAATGCTACCTGAAGGTAATGAAATTGTAAAGAATACATATGAGGCCAAGAAGATTTTGAAGTCAATGGGTGTAGGGTACACCAAGATACATGTGTGTATCAATGATTGTATTCTTTACAGGAAGGAGAACAAGGACCTAACTGCATGTCCAACTTGTGGTGAGTCCAGGTGGAAGGTGGATGAGAGGACTAAGAAACTATACAACAATACTCCTGCAACGGTAATGTGGTATTTCCCCATCATTCCAAGATTAAAACGACTGTTTCAAGTGAAAACCACAGCGGAAGATCTGAGATGGCATGCCACTAGTTCCAAAATACCTGGTGTGTTACGACACCCATCCGATTCACCCAGCGGAAGATCTGAGATGACAGATATCCTGAAATCGCTAACGATCCCAGAAGTCTTTGTCTTGGCATTTCAAATGATGGGGTCGACGTGAATAGAGGCAACAGAAATCACAGTGTGTGGCCGGTTCTATCTGTCATTTACAACCTTCCACCATGGTTGTGTATGAAAAGAAAGTTCATCATGCTTTCGTTATTAATATCGGGAGCGCCTGGAAACGATATTGATGTGTTTTTGGAACCATTAATTGATGACTTAGAGCTGTTATTTGAGGCATGTGTGGAAACATATGATGCGTATGCGCAAGAACAGTTTACTATGCGTGCAGTTGTTTTATGGACGATTAATGATTACCCTGCACTTGGTACACTTTGTGTTTGCCCGTACAGTGGATTCCATGGTTGTGTGGTATGTCGGGAAGAAACTAAATGCATTAGGCTTCCTTTCTCAGCCAAGCAGTGTTATGCTGGTCACAGAAGATATCTACCATATACGCATACCTTCCGAAAGCAAACAGAGGCCTTCGATGGTAAACAAGAGTTGAAAGGTGCTGCAGTTCCTATGACCGGGGAACAGATATACAACGAAGTTCAACATATCGATAACAAATGGGGAAAGGGATTAAGGTGTACCGATTCAGAAATCTCAGGGACCTCAACCGGAAGAGGGGGAAGATTGATAAGAGAAAAAGAAAGAACAAAGAGAAGCCACCATATTGGAAGAAATTCAATATATGGTTTCGAAGACTTAGATATTGGAGGCATAATAGTGTCCAACATTGCATTGATTTCATGCATATTGAAAAGAATGTGGTTGACAGTCTTGTTGGAACTCTGCTAAACCTTCCAGGAAAGACAAAGGATGGACTGAATGATAGAAAGGATCTGAACTTTTTGGGGTTAAGACCAGAGTTGCAGCCTAAACAGAACAAGAACAACATAGTACTTCCTGCAGCGTGTTACACGTTACTAAAAGATGAAAAGGAAATGTTTTGTGACACGTTGTATAACTTGAAGGTTCCACAAGGCTATTGTTCTAACTTTTCTAGTTTGGTTAGTCTAAAGGACAAGAAACTTGTGGGGCTCAAGTCACATGACTATCATATGCTGATGCAACAGTTTCTGCCAATTGCAATTCGGCCAGTCATGCCTCAACCGACAATATATGTTATTATCAGGCTCTGTTTTTTTTTTCAAATCAATATGCAGCAAAGAGATCAACGTCGAAGAACTAGATAAATTACAAGCAGATCTTTGTGTCACACTATGCCTGCTTGAGAAATATTTCCCACCATCATTTTTTTATGTTATGCTTCATTTGACGGTGCACCTTACTAGGGAGGTAAAATTATGTGGCCCAATATGCTTTCGATGGATGTATCCATTTGAAAGGTGTATGAAGGTAATTAAGGGCCACGTGAGAAACAAAACTTATCCAGAAGGGTGCATTGCTGAGGAGAACATTGTAGAAGAAACGATTGAGTTTCTCAGCGAATACCAAAAACACATCACAACTATTGGTGTTCCAACTAAAGAGCATAGCAGTGCTGATGGAAGTCCTGGGTCAGCTGGTAGATCAGTTGAAGTCTCTCCAGAGCTCCTATCGAAAGCGCATTTATAAGTGTTGCTAAATACGCCTGAAATTGAGCATTATATCGAGTAAGTAATTTAGATTAATAACCTTTTTTTTATCTGTTTAATTATTTATAAACTTTTATAGATAACTTCAATTCATGTAATTGCAGAGAACACATGAAATTTTTGGAGAAGGAACATCCTGGTAGTAGACTAGATGAGCTGACTAAGAAGCAGAGCACAAAATTTGGTAAATGGTTACACAACAAGGTCAGCTAAATTTGCTTATTGTTTTAATTCCGGATGAACTGTAACTTTCCTGAACAACTGACCTGAGTTGTCCGGAAGAACTGTATTTTCTATCCGGATGAACTATAACCTTCCTGGTGAACTGAAACTATTTTCTTATAGTTTTAATTCCGGATGAACTGTAACTTTCCGGAATAACTGACCTGAGTTGTCCGCAACAACTCTATTTTCTATCTGGATGAACTATAACCTTCCTGGTGAACTGAAACTATTTTCTTATAGTTTTAATTCAGGATGAACTGTAACTTTCCGGAACAACTGACCTGAATTGTCCGCAACAACTCTATATTCTATCCGGATGAACTATAACCTTCCTGGTGAACCGAAACTATTTTCTTATAGTTTTAATTCCGGATGAACTATAACTTTCCGGAACAACTGACCTGAGTTGTCCGGAACAACTTTATTTTAATTTTGGAAGAACTATAACCTTCCTATTCCTAATGAACTCTCTTGATGAACCTACTGTGAATTTCAGGTTGAAAAAGAGATAGCGGAGTCCCCATAAACTATATCAGAGACCGTTAGGTGGATTTCACATGGTCCGCACAGAAGCGTGAGGAAATATGAAGTATATGACATCAATGGCTATTCATTTTGTACAAAATCTCAAGACGGTAGGATTTACCAGAACAGCGGGGTTGGTGTAGAGGTAAATGACATGCACATCTCTAACGAGGTATTAACCTATGGACAAAAACCTTACTATGGGGTTTTAAAAGAGATATGGCTACTAGAATACCATATTAAAAGCATCCCTCTATTTATGTGCGACTGGGTTGAGAATACACAGGGGGTCAAAAAAGATAGTCTTGGTTACACTTTGGTCAACCTTAAAAGACTAGGTCACAAGGAGGACCCATTCATTTTCGCGTCACAAGCACGACAGTTGTTTTACGTCAAAGACCAGATGGATAAAAAACTGCATATTGCCTTTATGACACCTCCCAGAAATTACAGAGATTATTATGAAGACGATGCCAATGAAGAATTTAGTACGGTAGTTTTTCCTCACAACGATAATGTATTGCCACCCGTAGATACATGTGACAATGTTTACCATAGAAGTGACTGTACTGGAATGATATTACGTAAAAACGATTAATTGATCATTG
>JBCNJP010000964.1:0-32997 GCA_039602395.1 Deinandra increscens subsp. villosa | reverse complement strand
CTTGTAACAATGTAACCCACCTGCCTTGGGCATTTTGAATCACTTTGAGTTATCCTGTCGTGCATTTTACCGACTCACCATGTCAGGCGACTGGTATACCTTCGAGAAGAGAAGAGATATTTCTCATTTGTTTATTAAAAAACCACCCACTAATCGCCATTGGAAAGAGCAGTTTTTCTACCTTGACAACTCATGTTTACCCCCCACCATGGAATGGCGTGATATTAGAATCACTGTTCATGACTTAATTCCAACTAAGGAAGAAGTTCACCAGCCCACCTATGAGTTAATCAGTAAATTCATTCACCCCATTAGGAGAATTCCGAAAGAGATGTTAGTTATTGCTAAAATAAGCAACAACTGGTTTTTTTCCCATATGCGACCTGTCATTTTCTTCGGAAAAGAGAGTGCGTATAATCGCAAATCAATCAGTTTATTTTTTCACCTTTTTAACATATTATAACCTTCTTCTGTTTTCTTTTCTTCTGTTGCAGCCATGGATCTGTCAAGCACGCTCCAATTGAAAGATTTCAATCAACTTAAATTCAGCAAAACCGAAGTCGCAAAGGGTACATCTACTTCCGTAGTTCCTACCTCTCCTAATGTTGGAGAAACCACCAATGAAACCGCAGTTTCACCAGAAACAATACATCCAGCAAGTGTATCTCAACCGAAAGAAGCACATCCTGCCTCCCTAGTGATTCAGAAGAGAGAGAAAAGGGTTGCAAAACCTAACAAAAATGCCCCTGAAACAGAAGTAGAAGAAGAAGAACCTACCCAAAAGAAAACCCTAAAATCTCCAGTTACTCGATCCAAAGCAGAATATTCTTCAACTGTTGAAGCCTTATCCGACCATCTCAAAGGCGAATTTTATCAAGAAACACCTTCTCTACTTCCGAAGACGGAAATGCATCTGTTCAGTCTCCACCAAGTTTAGCACACCTGGTAAACACTTATTTTGCTGACTTTATTCAGTCCCCCTGTCAAACTATTGATCTTACTAGCACCCCCTCTCCGGTGATTCCTTCTTCTGATAATGAACTTCCTCAATCCGCTTCCCAAACCATGTTCCTTTTGTCACACCCTGACCGACAGTGGAATATGTCGGGGCGCGAAGATTGTCCAGATGCACACAACACTAATTCGAGTTGCGATATTCTTAATTAAACCCATTTCCATAAACATAAAATAAAGCATAAACAAGACATGATTCAAGATTATAATTCAAAACATAACATCCAAACAGATAGTCAAATGGTCTATTGTTTATTTAATAAGGTCGTCTAAGTCCCATGCAACCCTATGATGGCGGAAAAGATAGAATCAAACAGCGAAACCCGCAACATGTTTAACATAAAAGTCAACTACAAGAGTTGGTGAGTAAACATAGGTTTATAGGTATTTCATAGTGTAAAGATAAGCGATTCATGAGACTAGTGTTTGATTCAATCATGTAAACAAGGTCATAAGTGATGTGCACCAAACCTAGACAAGTAAGGGAGCAATCACCCGCCGCCCAAGCCAAGGTAGGCCAGGTGGGTTGTCAGCCAATAGATCTATCATTGTTGCCACGGCTCGATGGTTAATGGTACACATGCGATTAGCGATTAACGAATATCCACACATAGAATCCAACCAAGTTTCACATAATAGAATTCACACATAGCATACATGGAATCGCATAATAGTTTGAATACATAGAGTTTAGAGTTTTAGTATAACACATGTTGCACCCCAAAGCTTAAAAGTAAAAGGGGCTATGAATACTCGCCTCACGGGTGAGTCAAGAAGAAAGGTAAGCGATATCGATGCGCGAAAATCACGTCCGGATATCACTTTGACGATTGACCGAGATTGAGCGAAAGATAAATGAATAAATAAGTAAAGTGATAACCGTGACTACGACATGACACGACACGACATAACCAACTCACAACTCATTAGTGTGTTACTCAAGTGATAGCATACGGGCCTAGTTTGGGTTCAGGTCTATGCCTTAAGTAAGGTTGAATGGTCCTAATCAAGTAAACTAGCATGGAAGTCAAACTAGGTCAACAAAAGTCAACAAAAGTCAATTTCCATGGTAACAATTCAAGGTAATTCACATGTTTATCATACAAGATCAGTCCGAACATGATTTATTATAGATTTTATAGATTTACTTGAATCTAGTATGATCCTATCCAAGTCTAGCATGAATCTAGTCAAATCTAGCATAGAATTCAACTTTCGGTCACCAAAACAAACCCTATTGAGCATGCATGGGTGAGACTATCATTTAAACACGTGAAAGTTCATGATTTGATGGTCTCAAATACAGATCTAACTTTATATGTCAAGAAAGTTATAGATCTAAACATGTTAGGAGGTAAAGATGTCATCTTGAAGTTTATGACACACATTTCTAACCCTAGATGACACACATGTTGAGATCTAGATATTTTATCAAGTGAAACCCAACCTTGATGATCGTAATACATGGATCTTGTCCTAAACATCATTCATGAGGTGAATCAAGTTCCTTTAAAACATAAAAATAGGATCTTGGTGAGAAAATTTCTAGATCTTGTCCTATATGACATGCTTTCCATAGATATAGTCATGTTGGCACATAAAAATCCAATCTTGATCAATGAAACCCTGGATCTACAACATATTAATGAATCATTATGTCTAAATCTCAGATCTATACTTAAGATTCCAATTTTCATGAAGATCCATACATCAAGTTGCATGAAAAACCTAGATCTATAAGGATTTCATCATGGATTCAAGTTATATTACAAGATCAAGCAAAAAGGTAGAATTTTTAACCATAAAAACATGGATTCGAGCCAAATATCACATAATGTTCAGATCTTGATGGGAGAAGAAGAGAGATTTCAAGATACTATGACATGGATTGGAGATCACTTACCGAAAGGGTTGATTTCTAGGTGATCCTAGGCAATATATCAAGAAACTTGGGCCTTGAATCTTCAAATATCTCCACCTTTGATGTTTACAGTCGTTTTAGGGTTTTAGAGAGTGATTTGGGGCTAAATGGGGAGAGCATGGTGGCTAATGATGCTTATATAGTGTATTTTTAGGGTTTGGCTGGATATACACTTCCTAGCGTATCGCCTAGGGCCTTGTGAAGCTCTAGGCGATACGCCTAGTGCTTGCCCGGGTGACCACTTTGTTGTTTCATCGTTTTGCGTGCCAGGTTTGTCGTTTTTTGATGTTTTCGAGTCCCGTTCTCTCCCAAATCACCCAAATAATGGTCCCATCATGCTCATTACATTAAATCCACTAAAATTGATAACAAACATGTCCTGTAATGCTAATGTATGCACAAATTAGGTCAAAACATGTAAGATTGGTCGGTTTTGCCGTACGTATCACTTTTAAGCAATTCACCTACGATTTGTGACTTGATCAAGTGTGTGATGACTCGTAATATCATGTGTGATCATAAGTGACTATAAGACTCATAAATATGACAAATCTGATATACGATACTTGAAAATGTGATCTCCCGGTTAACATCGAAATCGCATGGGATTTACCGATCTTTCACCGATTGCGTTCTAAACCTCAAATTCTTGCACGCTCTCACTTGCATTCACTTGTATGCTTAAATAGTATCACCTACAAGTCTCGTACATGTTAGGATTGCTTGAGTTCCCGGCTAGACATAATTATCGGTGTTTTGGCGGTAAAATCCGAAATAATGGCAAATTAAGTATCAAATAGATTAGTGAACATAGTAATGAATCCAACACCATAAAACTAAGTATAAAACATCATGATTAAACATAATTCCTCATTCGATTATCAATCTCGAGTTTTGGGTTACAAATGGATCGAATCGGATAAATGGAAATCATAGATGTTACAGTCTCCCTACTTTAGGGAATTTCGTCCCGAAATTAAAATTCAAGAAGACTGAACGAACAACTGAGGGTATTTAGCTTTCATCTGGTCCTCACGCTCCCAGGTGAACTCTGGTCCATGCTTGGACTCCCAACGAACCCTAACGATCGGTATACGGCTGCGCTTCAGCTGTTTGACTTCACGATCCATGATCTCAATGGGTCTTTCGACGAAATGCATAGACTCATCGATCTGAACATCCTCAAGCGGAACGTGGAGATTCTCATCAGCCAGACACTTGCGAAGGTTCGAAACATGAAATGTAGGGTGGAAATTGGCCAACTCAGGAGGAAGATCGAGACCGTAAGCCACATAACCGATTTTCTCAAGGATTTTGAACGGACCGACGTAACAAGGTGCTAGTTTCCCTTTCTTACCAAATCGGACGACACATTTCCAAGGAGATACCTTTAAAAGGACAAGGTCGCCCTCTTTAAACTCAAGGGGTTTTCGTCGTTTATCAGCATGACTCTTCTGACGACTCCTAGCAGCGAGTAAATGACCGCGAATCTGAGAGATTTTATCGGGCGTCTCCTAAATCAGTTCGGGACCGGTGATTTGTGTTTCACCGACCTCGCTCCAACATATCGCTGACCGACATTTGTAACCATAAAGAGCTTCAAACGGAGCCATACCAATGCTCGAGTGATAACTGTTGTTGTAAGAAAACTCGATAAGCGGTAAAAGAGTATCCCAACTCCCATCGAAATCGATGACACAAGCACGGAGCATATCCTCGAGAGTCTGAATGGTGCACTCAGACTGCCCATCTGTCTGAGGGTGATAAGCAGTGCTGAGATCTAAGCGGGTTCCCAAGGCGGTTTGAAGAGATTGCTAGAAATATGAGGTGAATCGACCATCACGATCATATATGATGGTTAAAGGAGTTCCATGACGTTTAACGATCTCACTCACATAAAGCTTTCCTAACTTATCAGCCTTATCCATCCCGTCGATAGCAAGAAAGTGAGCAGATTTGGTCAGAAGATCGACAATGACCCAAATGCTATCGTGACCTCGAGGGGTCTTTGGAAGTGCCGTGATAAAGTCCATCGAGATGTCCTCCCACTTCCAAACGTGAATCCTTGGTTGTTCAAGTAAACCGGAGGGTCGCTAGTGCTCGGCCTTGACCTTTAGGCAGGTAAGACACTTTGTTACATAGAGAGCAATGTCCTTCTTCATGACGGGCCACCAGTAGAGCTTTCGAAGATCGAGATACATCTTATCCGAACCAGGATGAACAGAATAACGAGATTTGTGAGCCTCGTCCATGATGAACGCTTGAAGATCGTCTCGATCAGGAATCCAGAGACGATCCAAGAAATAGAGAAGACCATCCGACTTGGTTACAAATTATAGTTCAGCGCCACAAGATAACTCATTATGCAGATTACCTCCATTGACCGAGGTGCGTTGAGCTTCAAGAATACGGGCTTTTAGATTGGTCATATGATGAGAACTCTGAAAGAGGATAAGTTTGGCATGCTCCTTTCGACTCAACGCATCAGTCATGACATTCTCTTTATCAGGATGATAGGAATCGCGCAGTCATAGTCGTTTAAGAGCTCGACCCAACGACGCTGGCGCATGTTAAGATCCCTTTGATTGAAAATATGCTGAAGGCTTTTGTGATCGGTATAGACCAAACACTTGGTACCGTAAAGGTAATGTCTCCAGAGTTTTAGAGCAAACACGGCCGCTCCAAGCTCAAAATCATGCGTCGTGTAATTTTTCTCGTGATTCTTAAGTTGCCTCGATCCATATACGATAACCTTACCTCGTTGCATGAGGACACAACCGAGACCTTGATGAGAAGCATCACAGTAGACCACAAAATCATCCATCCCATCAGGAAGAGTTAAGATCGGGGCCTCAGACAACCTCTACTTAAGTGTCTGAAATGCGCTTTCCTGAGCGGGACCCCACTCGAAGGGTTGACTTTCTGAGTCAAGGCAGTAAGAGGCACGGAAATGCGAGAGAAATTAGCGATAAAGCGCCGATAATAGCTCGCTAACCAAAGAAACGAGCGAACTTCGGTAGGTGTAGTAGGGGTACACCAACTATTAACGGCTTCAATTTTGGCAGGGTCAACATATATACCCTTGTCATTGACGATGTGCCCTAAAAATTGAACCTCTTTTAGCCAAAATTCACATTTGGAGAATTTGGCATAAAGTTGCTCTTTCTTTAGAAGTTCAAGCACCAGGCGCAAGTGGTTCTCATGTTCAGATTTCGACTTCGAGTAGATCAAGATATCATCAATGAAGACGATAACGAATTTATCAAGATAGGGTTTGCAAACATGATTCATGAGGTCCATGAATATAGCAGGAGCATTTGTCAACATGAAAGGCATAACAGTGAACTCAAAGTGGCCATAACGAGTGCGGAAAGCGGTTTTGTGAACATCCTCTTCCGCAACTCGAAGCTGATGATAACCGGAACGAAGATTGATTTTTGAAAAACAAGTGGCTCCCTGAAGCTGATCGAAGAGGTCATCAATACGAGGAAACAGATAACAGTTTTTGATTGTGAGTTTATTAAGCTCACGATAGTTGATGCACATACGAAGCGAACCATCTTTCTTTTTGACAAATAGTATAGGTGCTCCCCAAGGTGAGGAGCTCGGCCGAATGAAACCCTTATCAGATAATTCTAGGAGTTGTTTGGATAACTCCTGCATTTCTAAGGGTGCGAGGCGATATGGTGACTTCGCAACAGGGGTGGCACCTGGAATTAAGTTAATACGGAAGTCAACTTGGCTAACGGGAGGAAGACCCGTTATATCATTGGGAAACACTTCAGGGAAGTCTCGCACGATCGGGATGTCTTCGATTCCCCTTTCTTTATCTCGAACCTCCATGACATGAGCCAGAAATGTCAGGTAGTCCTTGCGTAAGTACTTTTGGGCCTTTGAACAAGACATAAGCTTGAGCCCACAGGATGGTTTATCGCCATGAATAACAAGAAACTGACCATCCGGACGAGGAATGCGAATGATTTTGTCAAACAAAACGAGCTCGACACGATGACGAGATAACCAATCCATGCCGACGATGATGTCAAAGCTCCCGAGATGCATCAGAACAAGATCAATAGAGAAAATATGACCTATGAAATCCAACTTGCAGTCATGAATAACAGAATCGAGGTCGACCGGTTTTCCATCTGCGATTTCAACAGATAAAGGATGATCGAGTGCAATGCGAGGTGAGTCAAGTAAGGGCTCAAAGTCAAGTGATACAAAGCTATGATCAGCACCAGAATCAAATAATATAGATGCATAACGGTTATTTACGAGAAACATACCATTGACAAATTCCTGGTTTATCTGAGCCTGATTAAAGCCAACCAATAAGATTAATGAGAATAAGATTGATTAATAGAACTAATTAATAAAATAAAGAGACTTGATTTCAAACTGATTAGCATTGATGTTGAAAGCACGAGCAGAGGCACCATGGTTAGCATTACCGGTAGGGGGTTGGGCGGCCTCGAGAGCGGGGAATGCGCTGCGAAGATGAGTAGTGGATCCACAGTTATAGCAAGCCTGAACCTGAACCTGAACATTCGGGTCCTGGGCAATCAGAGGCTGAGCAGGATACTCAGCCATAGGCTGAGCTCGGATAGGCTGACGACAAGCATTCATCAGGTGACCAAAACGTCCACAGTTGACACATCGCCTACAGGGAAGGTGGGTCGGATGGTGATAGTTGCAAGTGTTGCACAAGGGATATGGACCAGTATAGGGCTTTTTGGCAGGTGGCCCACCAGGTGCCCATTGGGCCACAGGAGCAACTGGTGCAGCTGGTGCTGCAGGATTAGCGGTAACAACAAAGTTCTGGCCCTTTCGTTTCTTTTTGTTGGATTTCCCAGCAGAGGACTCGACTTTTGACTCCTTTGCGGCCGTAGGCTCGGCCTTTTCAGCACCCGAATCCTTCTTAGAATTCATCCTCTTCAGATTACCCGCCTTGACATGATTATCAGTCAGGCGAGCAGCAAGACGAACAACGTTGTCGAGTGTCACAGGATTGCTGGCCCAAATAGAATCCTGTATCTGCTTAGGTAACCCGCCAGCATATGCTTTAATAGCTCGGATTTCAGGGTCAACGATATCAGGCACCCAGATTTTCAGCTCATAGAAGCGGTCAGTATACTCCTGATTCTCCCCACTGTATTGCTTTAGTGCCCAGAACTCATCCTCAAGTTTCTTTAGTTCGCTGCGAGGACAGTATTTTTCCCTCATGATTTCCTTGAGTTCTCCCCAAGTCAAGGCTAGGGCTTCATCAGAACCACGGATCCGCTTTTCCCCGTTCCACCAGGTAAGGGCTTTCTCAATCAGAGTGTTGGTGGCACGAGTGACTTTCAGCTCATCGGGATAGTCACTGTTAATGAAAGTGTTTTCCATCCCCACAAACCATTGAAGCAACCTTATAGGGTCCTCGGTACCCTTGAATTTTGGAGGGTTACACGAATTGAAGTGCTTGAAGGTACAAACAGAAGCAGTAGCAGCATTTGTATGGTTATCATTCAGACCCTGCTGGATTTGGACCACAATGTTCGGGAGGAACTCGGCCATTTGTTAGTGATAACCGAGGCCATCTTACGGCCGCTATCGCCCCTACGGCGCCCATTGAAGTGGATCGACATGCTGAGAAGAAAGATAAACATTTATGAGACAAACGAGAATGTGATCGATAATCAAATTGTGAGGACATGATGTTATGTGTAATATGTATGTGTTAGTGAATCGTGATTTAGTGTAACTCGGATCATCATAGTTTATCAAAAATCGTTTTTAAATAAACCTCGCGTAAAATTGCAAAATCGAGAGATTAGCATAAAATCAATGGAGTGATTCTGGCCTCCCGATTGGAAGGCTACAACCGAGACTAATCAGACTAAGATCCTAGTGGTAGAGACATGCTTTGGTCTAATAGGTTTCCACACTCTCATCGGGGTGTCCCAGGTGAGCGTCCGGGCCCAACGGTTGATAAGGCTTATATGCAACGCTTTTCTTGACAGAGACCCCAACTACCGGTGTTTTCACCCTTCCAGTTACCACATGTCTACCACTAAAACCCTAGTTCCGACGAGATTTGAAAATCAAGAAAATCACATTTTTCCTAAATGGTACGTAAGGCACCATTTTATAAGGAAGAGGCTAGGAAGCCTTTGTGATGCGTGTATGAGTGTGTGTTGACCATCATAGATTGTGACAAGAGTTGAAATAGGCATAATCAAGAAGTATACAAATGGACAATTAAAGCATGTAGGCACATTGTGCATGAGGCACTCATGCAGGACGCCTAAGGCAATAGCCTAGGTCAAACCAGTTCTAATAACCTAGATCCCTATAGCCGTGGCTCTGATACCAATCTGTCACACCCCGACCGACGGTGGAATATGTCGGGGCGCGAAGATTGTCCAGATGCACACAACACTAATTCGAGTTGCGATATTCTTAATTAAACCCATTTCCATAAACATAAAATAAAGCATAAACAAGACATGATTCAAGATTACAATTGAAAACATAACATCCAAACAAATAGTCAAAAGGTCTGTTGTTTATTTAATAAGGTCATCTAAGTCCCATGCAACCCTATGATGGCGGAAAAGATAGAATCAAACAGGAGCACCTGCAACATGTCTAACATAAAAGTCAACTACAAGAGTTGGTGAGTAAACATAGGTTTATAAGCATTTCATAGTTTAAAGATAAGCGATTCATGAGACTAGTGTTTCATTCAATCATTCAAACAAGGTCATAAGTGATGTGCACCAAACCTAGACAAGTAAGGGAGCAATCACCCGCCGCCCAAGCCAAGGCAGGCCAGGTGGGTTGTCAGCCAATAGATCTATCACTACAAGAAATTGGGGTATTTACCCACACATAATTTACCTACATATGGTCATATGTAGGTAAATATCTACACATGTTTTTATATGTGTGGGTAACAACGGATGACAATTTGTTTAAGTTCTTAACAATTAATATGTGTGGGAACTAATTTTTACCTACATTTGTATATATGTAGGTGAGAAGGTAAAAATATGCCTACACATTTTCCATATTTTTGTTATGTGTGGGTATTTACTTACACATATACAAAAAACAATAATATGTGTAAGTAATAAGTAATAATTTTACACACACATAATATTAGCAAAAATATGTGTAGATAAATTAAGTAAAATAAATTTTTATATTTTAATGACATGGCAAAATACGTACCTACACATATTTAAAAATTTAATTTATGTGTAGGTATAAAAAATAGTGACGTGGAAATAAATATTTTTAGTTTTTATAAGAAAAAACGTATCTACCTACACATAATTCAATAAAATACTTATATGTAGGTAAAAACAACATCCACATGTAATACACTTTTACCCACACATAATAACCTTTTACCCACATATTCAATACAGTTTTAGTAAATTAAGTTAATCTTTTGGCACACATCATCAATGCCACAAATTGTTCTGGTGTCAAACAGCATTCAAAAAAGCTTTAGTAAATACAGTTTCAACATACATCTAGAATTAAAACAAGCACATCAAATGTATAATCAAACACATGTAGTATTAAAACTGATCAAAATACAATATTATATAAGCCATATTGAGGATGAAAATGTCTACAGGAAACAAAAGCGAAAGCTACAAGCGGAGATCAAAAATCCAGAAGGTTAAAGTATCAAAGGGCCAACATGAACCCTAGGTAAAAAAAACCACATTAATTAATTAAACCATAAAACCAACTATCATTTCTTTCCCACGAACAGCTGCTTCTCGGCACCTTCAAGCAGTACTTCTTCTCCGGTCAAATCCTTGTGAGCTTTCTGCCACGCGTTGATATCCCACTCTCGCACGACCAAACCGCCCTTCAAAATTCGATAAGCCATATGAATTTTACACTTAAGTACGGCAGCTTCAACAGACTTATTCATTGTTTCTTTCATCTCCAAAAGTGATTTAGCATGAGCTTTGTCCCTGGCCACCAGTTGATCATTAAGAAGACGTACATCTTCTTTCGATTTCCTGATGATAGAATCACGAACTGAGATGCACCGGGTTCTGGCCTGTAGCACGAGGAAACTAAGTATTGCAGACTAAAAATATCTAAACAAGTAATAAGGATACATACTTGAAGAAGGAAAGTGTCCTCCTGTTCAAAGATTTCTTCAAAAGATAGGTCAGCGAAAGGATCAGAAGAAGACTGGGCATGAGAAATGGTCTTTCTCTTCTTCGAAGCAGGAAGCCTTTCTTTATCGAAAAATTAATGAGTCTTCACGTTTGAATTCACATCCTCATCACCCACACCAGAAATAGATTTCGAATTAGCACCTGATTGATTAGATCGACTCATATCAATATATAGAAAGACATGTGAAGGCAAAAGAAAATACGCTTACCAGAAGATGAACCTGTCGAATAGATAGATTCAACAGTAAAACGACTGGAAGCCTCTACAGAGAAGGGTGTCTCTTCAACAGGAAGAGCCAAGACTTTACTCAAAATTTCAGATGAATGATTATCAACAGGAGCAACATTTGAGAGATAAATATCTGCAGAATAGAGGTCAAAATATGTCTGCTTCTAAAGAAGAAAAATGGGAGACAAATGCTTACCTTCGACAACCCAAGTATCGGGAATAAGTCTTCCGTTAGGAATGGAATACCTCTCTACGAATAAGAACCGACTTCTCCAGACAAGACTGTTTTCACCTACACGATGGATCAAATTTTTGCTACCAACCTTAGCCTTCAACATATAACGACCTTGGTCATTGGTCACCAGATTATACGCTTCAGTTATCAGAGAAATTGTAATGTCTAGATGATGATTATATTTAATACGATTCAGGGAGTATAGGATTCTCCAGATCGTGGGCATTACTTGAGTATAGCAAAGATTGGTGACATCGAAGAACTCTTGAATCAAAGAAGGAAAAGGATATTTCAAACCTATAGTAAAGGGATATTCAGGAAAACAAACCCATTTTTTGGATTTGCTATCAATTGCGGATGGTAAACTCAAAGCCCTAAAAACGACGGAAGAAGGAAAAGACCCAGAATCCCTCAAGCGTATAATATCAAATGGAACTATCATACATTCCTCTTCGGCAGTTTTAGGGACTATTCCCTGTGATTCGATATAATCATCTTAATCGATCTTGTAAGAAGGAGTCTTCACACTCATCTTTGAAAAAAACAAGAAGAAGATATCGAGAGTATGTAGGAGAAGGGAAAGCGATGAAGCAGTAAATGACTTGGAGAAAAGGGTTTTGCGAAAAAATCTAGACACAACTGAATCATCAATGTAGATAAGTAAACTAGGATTGAAAAATAAATAATAAAACAAGTTATAGGGAATCGAACCCACGCCAAATGTGAGTAACAGACGACCTGGACCAGTTGAACTGGTTGGAATATTGTTTAATAAATGAGATTTGTATCTTATATTAGAAGCGCTAGTACATTTTTTTAAATTCCATGTACGTTATATGTAAAATATAATCCATCCTAATTAAACTACAACTAAAATTGTCGCAGATCCTATCCACGTTTATGAACATCCAAAAAAACTAACAACCAATTAAAACACCCGCAATTCATATCCACGATATTTCTCCACGATAAACCCTAGTTCCACGTTTTGCTTGGTTTAACTGTATTTCAAAGGAGCTTGCTTTGATCAATCCAGGTACTAGCTAATTCCGTTTACCACTACTTTTATTGGCTTCAACTATGATCGTTACGTATTAGGCATCATAGTATACAAGATCGTGATCCATTTTATTAATTTTTGTTCATAATCATTATCAGGTGCAAACTATGAGTCATCAATGGGTGAAAAACGGGCATCGTGCTTCGACCGAGTATGTGGAGGGGGTAAAGAAATTTTTGAACGTTGCTAGACAAACTTTGAACTCTAGTGGGTTAACATTATGCCCATGTGGTAACTGTCTTAATACGAGGCTACAAAATATAGATGTCATTACTGGCCACTTAATCAATGTAGGAATTGATAAGTCATATACACAATGGGTGTACCACGGTGAGGGTGGCGATGAAGATAGTGAAGAAGATGTTGGAATAGATGGTTTTGGTAATGACGAATCTACTGGTGGCGTAAGAGCAGGATTAGAAGATGCAATTGGTGATCAATTCTTTGATATTGGCCCTACCAATGATCTAACTGGAAATCAACAACCAGTTTTTTAAAATACTCGTTTACAGAAGCTACATGAAGCGTTAGATAGTCCTTTGTATGAGGGATGCAAGAATACTTGTACATTGACCTTTGTTGTGAAGTTGATGAATTTGAAAGTAATGAACAAATGGACTGATAATTCGTTTGAGATGCATTTGAAGTTGTTTCCCGAGGTACTTCCCGAGCCAAATAATTGTCCAGAAAGTTATTACGAAGTGAGAATGTTGCTATGTGAAGCTGGTTTATGTTACGAGCTTATTGATGTTTGTCAATATGATTGTGCTATTTTCTACGGGGATAACAAAGATGCCATAGCATGTCCAGTTTGTCAAAGTAGTCGTTATGAGCGTAACAAAATTGCTCACAAGAAGCTGCGATACTTTCCGATAACACCTCGTTTAAAGCGCCTATGTGCGTCAAACCACACAGCTAAAGACATGCGGTGGCATAAAGAAGTACGACGGGATGAGGATGGTGTTTTACGTCATCCTGCTGATGGAAGGGCTTGGAAACATTTTGATGAGATGTATCCTCAATTTGCAAATGATTCGAGGAGTGTACGATTGGGTTGGCTTTAGATGGTTTTAACCCATTTAGCAATATGTCAACATCATATAGTATGTGGCCAGTAATTTTGATGCCTTATAACATGCCACCTTGGTGTACACTGCATAAGAGCAATTTCCTTTTATGTTTATTGATTCCTGGTCCAAAATCTCCAGGTAAGGATTTTGATGTGTTTCTAAGGCCCCTTGTAGATGAACTTACAGTTCTATGGCGTGTTGGGGTTGAAACATATGATGAATATTCAAAATCAAATTTCAGGCTGCATGCCGCAGTAATATGGACCATCAGTGACTTCCTCGCTTATTCTTACCTATCCGGGTGGAGCACTATAGGCAAATTGGCATGTCCAGTATGCTTGGAGGACACCCATTCTAACTGTATTTGTGGTAAGCAATCCTATTAAGGACACCAGTGTTTCTTAAGCAAATCACACAGGTGGAGAAAGAGTTTAGAGTTTGACGAAAAGCAAGAGAAAAGGGAACAACCTCGTCACTTTACAGGTAACGGTATATTACAACAACTGGCGGATGTTCTTACATTGATTACTGGGAAAGCACCTAGTAATGAGAATAGGAAGTGTAAAAGAGGAATTGATGAGTTGAACTGGTCAAATAAAAGTATATTGTTTGAACTTCCGTACTGGTCTAAATTATTGCTGCGTCATAATCTTGATGTAATGCATATAGAAAAAAATGTATGTGATAATATAGTAGGTACTTTGTTAAATGATCCTGTGAAATCAAAGGATACGACAAAAGCACGTTTAGACTTGGAGGACCTTAACATTCGCAAGGATCAATGGCTGAAAGAGAGAAATGGAAAATTTGAGAAACCTCATGCTAATTTCACACTCTCTAAAGATGAATGTGAGAAGTTTTGTGAATTCATAAAGTCTGTTCGGCTACCTGATGGTTATGCGTCCAACATTAGTCGATGCGTGACGGACCGTAATACACTTGGAGGGATAAAAAACGCATGAGTGTCATGTATTGCTTCAAAAGATACTCCCGAAAGCTATTATACCTTTCTTAGATAAGGAAATACGTGCAACATTGATCGAGTTTTGCCAATTCTTTCAAAAGATAAGTTCTAAAACCCTATATGTCAAAGAACTTGAAGAAATGAAGACCGGTATTGTAATTATATTGTGCAAACTTGAGAAGATATTTCCTCCAACATTTTTTATGATCATGGTTCACTTGTGTGTACATTTACCAGAGGAGGCAATGTTAGGCGGGCCGGTCAGTCAGAGATGGATGTTCGGGGTTGAACGCCGGATGGGAACATATAAGGGATATGTTCGTAACTTTGCACATCCCGATGGCTGTATTGTTGAAGCATATGTTGTTGATGAAGTTGTCACATTTTTATCTCGTTATCTATATGACATTGAGACAAGATTTAATCGTCCAGAACGCAACTGGGATGTACCGACCACTAATCACAAGATGGAGTTATTCAACAACAAAATTCGTACATTGGGGGCTTCAAAATTCGAACAACTAGGGGACGCTGTTGATGCGTTGCAATTGTATATCATTAATAATTGCGGAGATGAAATTGATGCTTACTTAAAGTAAGTTGACTGTACTAAGCTATACCGTTTATATTTTTTTAAGTAATTAATCCAAAATTTTTAACTATCTTATATTTCATTTAAGGAGCACAAAGAAGCATTACAATCAAGGGGTGTAGAAGAACAAAATTTAGTTACTATACAAAAACGTGAATATCCTTCTTGGATCAAGAAAAAGGTAAAAAGAAAAACTCTTCCCTGCAATTAGTAATTTAATTTAAGCACAAAAATAATCTTTGGTATTTATGGATGTCTTTGCTTAGAGTCAAGGGGGATCATCGAGCAACAGATGATTTGTACGCATTGTCACAGTTTCTCGATGATCGCTATAATAGTTGGCAAAGTTGCAATGTTAATGGTGTTAGATTTCGCTACAAAGAGCGTGATGACAAGTTCACTACACAATGTAGTGGAGTTTGTGCAGGGGAATACGATGATGAAACAAGGATTTATTATGGTGTTTTACTTGAAGTTCTGGAGTTAGATTTCATACTTGGCAGAAAGGTATTCATGTTTCGTTGCAAGTAGTATAATACATATCGAAAGGGAAAAAAGATGGTGGTTGATCACAAATTGACATCAATTGACATTACATCTAAGTGGTTTGTAGATGAACCATTCATCTTCGCTAATCAAGCTCAACAATTTTTTTATCTAAAAGATATGGCAGCAAGTTTTTTATCTGAAAGATATGGCAGCAAGTTTTTTATCTGAAAGATATGGCACGTGGGAAAAATTGGATGGTGGTACAGAAAGTAAACCATCGCAACGTTTATGATATACTTAAGCACGATGAAGACAAAGTATTGTCGAGTGATATATTTCAAGAAGAGGAATCAAGTGAGTTACCACCTTTTCAACCAACCGAAGAATTACCTGACTCATCAAGTGTAACATCCCAATTTCGGGATGTCCTAATTTAACCAAATTGCTGGTTAATTGACGAGATTATGTGGAAAACAGGGATTTATTTTGTTAAGACCCAATTTGGAACACACATAATATTTGGAAACCATAAGATATAATGTTTTGGTAAAATAGGAAAAAAATGTGATAGTTCATCCCAAGTCCTAAACTCGTTTAGGATGTTAATTATGTGTCAGTGTAATATTAATGATTATTACACTTATAAACAGTTTTTAGGACATTTTTAAATGTTATATGATGTTGTCATGATAGTATAAGGTCTTATGTGGAAATAGGTGAATTTTGAGCTTTAATGCTCAAAGGCCAAACTAGAGGGACTAAAACTGCTAAATTCGAAAAATACAATTAAAAGACCTGGAAAACAGATTTGGGGCTGGGGAATACGTGACACCTCATTCTCATACATAGGAAAAATTGAAATCCTTCACAGGGAAGGAATCAAGATGCGATTTTGGATGTAAAACAAGGATTTGGAGCATTCAAACCTTGTTAAACCCATCTTGGATTATGGAGTAAGTAATCTTAACATTCTTGCATGTTGAAGTCCGAAATTTGATGATAAATAGTTGATTTGGGGCTGTGATTTTGTAATAGGGTTGATAGATGATCATTGAATCATCTAATGGAAAATTAACATGCTTGTAATTTGACCTAAATATCAAGTTTTTGGCATGGATGCCATAAGTTGCGAATTTAGGTTAAGAGATTAAGAAATCTTGAATCTCAATGTTATATACTAAATTAGGGATGGAATTGGTTTGCAAATTTCTAAATGTTATGTGTATATGCAAGATAATTGACAAGTTCTAGTGAATTTCAAGAATTGGGTAATCACCTACATGTAATGGGTAAATAAAAATATGCATATGAACTTGGTGCATACCAAGTGTTTGATGAAATGTCTAAATGAAGTTTATGACTAGAATTCATGGCAAATGTAGTATAATCACTACTAGGAAGCATGAAGTATGAATTTGATTTATGTTGTGATTATCATGGTTGCATAATATGTTATATAAATGCATCTAATGCTATGAATGGTAGAATGGGTCATTAACTTTTAAATTTTGTATAAAATCATGTAGTCATCCCATGAGGGTGTATTATATATGCTTAGAAAGGTATTTAAGTATACTACAACTCACTTTAAGTATACGAAACTGATTTGAGTGTTAAATGGGTTAAGACATGATGTTAAAATAAGTACTCTTAGTTTTTAACATGCTGTTTTGGAGCATTTTTTAGCTTCTGTCCTGTTGGTAGAAAATTCATATAAAATCATAGACAAATCTGGTGAAAGTGTGCCCTATATGCTTAGAAAGCTCCTTGAGTCCACTACAATTCATATTTGAACTTGAAAGGCTGAAAAAAATCGTTCAGTGGTCAAAAGAGTCGATTTCAGCAGCAACGCAATAAATTGCTACACAAAAATAAGAAGTTTTTCTAACCCATTAAAAATTGGATATGTCATCGCGGATGATTAAAACATGAATAGTCGATTAGAGTTGATTCTGTGCATATGTTTTGGGTGTATTAGAAGTATCTAAGGTACATGGAAATGACTTATATTAATATTATGCACCTATATATTAAGCATGGTTGGACTTTTATAAAGTCAAAGTAAAACCATGAATTTAGCATGATTTATGCATTGGGAAGATTGTGTTGAAACGGGATTAGTGATATATGGCTAACTTAGTCATTATATGGACTAATCCTACGTTTAATAATGATCCTTGAAAAAGCTAGGTTGCATGCTTGGATGCGAATGGGTCAAATGGATAAAGAGGCATGATGGGAGTTATGAATGCTAAGATGATTTGAGGTATACGAAGTGAAGGTTAAGCTACCCAAAGAACACAAGCTCAAGCTCGCGAGGTAACATTTATGTTATGTTATATAATTTGTTAACGACTCATATTTGCTACATTTATATAATATGCATGATGTTTAGAAATGTGTTAGGCTTGGCCTACGTGGCAAGTCATTTAATGGCGTATAAGCAAAAAGTCAAATAATTAGAGATAAGCTCTAAGTAAGTAATGAGTCAAAGAACAATACACAAGTAAATGGTTCATAGAAACCATGGCTACAAGAATGCAGGACATTAGCGGTAAATGAATCGTAGGGTTCATGCTAATGGGTTAAACAGGTCAAATGATTCTAAAGGAATCATGAATATATATATATATATATATATATATATATATATATATATGACATTAGCGATAAATGAATCGTAGGATTCATGCTAATGGGTTAAACGGGTCAAATGAGTCTAAAGGATTCCTAGTATTGAGTCAGAGAGTAATACTTACTAATTGATTCATAGAAACCATAATAAGGGCCAAATGTTATTGTTAGCTAAACGGTTCATAGGGACCATAACCATATGCTAGTGAGTGATTCACAGATAATGGTTTGCAGGAACCAAATGCACGTGTAACATTATTTATTATACAGGTAGTAGATATGTAAATGTGTAATTACATACAAATGGAACAAACTATGAATTATATAAATAGGTGACGAATGGTTCTAGGAACCGTGAAGCCCAATGCCAAAAGGTTCTCCAATGACCAAACTTGACCATAGGAAAGATTCTGAGGAATCTTAAAACGAATGAAAGTTACAATGGACAGAAATGGGCTTTTAGAGCCTATGCCAGGTAACAAAAGAAAAGGAATCATAAATGGTTATAGAACCATAGATTCTAAGGCTTATATGTGGTCAAATTAGGCATTGGGGTAAACCAAATGCAAGGACCCGTCTTAACGGGTCAAATGAGAAAAACTAGTCATTTGGATATCATTTAAAATGATTATGTGAACCAATGACAAATAGAATGGAGAGAATGAAATTATATGGATTGTGTTAAAAAAAGAAAAAATAAAACTCAAGCGTAATGGTAATGTAAAAAGCTAGACACATAACGAAAGTGTATTACTAGTTGTGTGTATGCATACAAACGTTATGAGGTCATATTACTTGCATTTATGTTCATAGTTGTAAAACATGTGTGTTGGGTCAATTCTGGATGGTAATCTTTGGGGTTGCCACAAAGATATCCCTTAATGGGTCAAACGGGGCGTAGAGTCCCGTTGGTGCAAATCATGACTTGAGTTCTATCAAGGTATGTTTATAAGTCTAAAATATGTTTTAAAAGTGAATTATGAGTGTTGAAACACTTGGAGAATGGTAGGAAACCAGTTAGGAGAAAGATGGTCCATAACAGGGTAAGTAGGCCAAAATTTGGCTAAGTATGGAACAGGCCAAAATCGGCCAGATCCCTGAAAAGTCAGCTCCAAGCGTATCACTTGGAGCATGAGACAGGATAGGCGATATGCCTAAAATCTTAAGCGTATTGCCTAAAGATGTGGACTTTCTAGGCGATACACCTAAGAATCATTTTCTGAATTTATCTATTATTTATCATTGTCAGTGATGTTCATACATGTTTATGCAATAGAAACTCACTACTGAAAGTGAGTGAATTACAGGTAAAAAGGGAAAGCCTAACGGGGGATGCTCATCAAGACTTCGAAGAACCGATCACGTCAAGAACGAACCACCCGTCATGTATCTTGGTGAAGATAACTTATATAACAAGTTCATGATTATTTTTTAATGTCAAATTCATTATGACTGTATTTTGTAAATGTAAAACCACCACGAAGGTGGTACATGGTTAGAAAACAACACGTTTTGTTTAAAAAAAAATCTGGGACCAGTTTTTAGTGATATAAATGGCTATGTTTGACATCAAATTGTATACGGGTGTTACAATTTGGTATCAGAGCCATGGTTTGAGAGAATTAAGTACTCGGGGAGTACTTGAACTCAAACCTTGAGCTTAAGGGAACGGGAAAGTGATCGGTTAAAGCTTGATGAAGCGTCCGGGCAAGGTATATAACCTCCAACTAAATATTGAAATTTGCATTTAATATGAATGAATGTTCTTATATGCCTGTAAAGGCAGAATTATTAGCTATCACTCGGTAAACGCACGGGGAGGTGTATTCTCACCTGAACCGGGAAATGCGTGAGTGAAGTGTCCCAGGTAGAACCGGGGTAATGCTAAGGCTAGAAACCTTGTATAAACCTAGGGGAGATATTGGCTATGACCAATATAATATATGTGTGAGTAAAGTGTCCCAGGTAGATGCGGGGTAATGCTAAGGCTAGAAACCTCGTATAAACCTGGGGGAGATATTGGCTATGACCAATATAATATATGTGTGAGTAAAGTGTCCCAGGTAGAAGCGGGGTAATGCTAAGGCTAGAAACCTTGTATAAACCTGTGGGAAGGGGATATCGGCTACGACCGATATAATGTATAAAAACCTTGTTGCGGTAAGGGTAAATAAAAACTGTTAAGCTAATGAAAAACCTTGTTCTGCAGATCAATGGACCATGATGGCGGTGATGCTACAGAGGAACAAAAAAAAAGGCTTTGAGAGCCCCAATTATCGGTAAGGCGGGTAGAAATGGGGTAAAGCCAGGGCTAGGAACCTCGTATAAACCTATGACAAATAAAACTAGAAAACCTTGCCAAGGGCAAAGGAATTTGAAATTCGATAAGTACTTTTGAATCCTACTATATTAGGATCATGTTTTTGCCTTGCAAGAACCATATAATTATCAAGCATGATACAATGGGTGGAAATGGTTCTAGGGAGCCACCACCATGTATCATGAGGTATTTGATCATGAATGGTTCGTCAGAACCATAAATCATAAATGAGATGAAATTTATAAAGGTAACAAGATATCATTGTGACAAGTAATTGTGCAATGTTGTATCTTGAATAGAAATTTGATAATGTAACAAGATAACATTGTGATATATAATTCAACAATGTTGTATCTTGAAACGCGTGAATATCTATATTCTTGTGGGGTAACCTTGCTATAAGTAAGGAAAACCCTAAAAGTGGTCAAATATGACATGTTGATTTTGCAGGAAAATTGTACCCAGGCAAGTGGATGGATGATGACACATACGACTCCAAAATGCATTGGGCTAGGACTCGAATGCATAATGGGCATGTGCTAAGGTATAACCAGGTGGGACTACCCAACCTGGATTACACTTTGATAAATGGTAATGCTTACACATGTGTCTAAATCGAGTTAAATTAAGAGGTTGGACCCATGAGGTCATAATTTAAAATTGATATGTGCGTATGGAAATTGGTGAAGAACAACTCTTTAGAAGCCGTGAAACCAATATAATAAAAGTGGTAATTGGTGAAGAACGACTCTTTAGGATTCGTGAAACCAATATAATAAAAGTGGTAATTGGTGTAGAACGACTCTTTTAGAGCCGTGAAACCAATACAATGAAAATGGTAAATGGTGAAGAATGACTCGTGGAATCGTGAAACCATTAACAGATAAACAAGGTTGAATCTGTTATAAAATTGATATAATCAGATGATTAATAGATAACAGTGGAAACTAATCAGTTGAAATGGGTCACGTGTCTTTAATTGATGAAGCCGTTGAAACGGTTGATTTATATCTAATAGGCGACATCACAACATAGTTAAGTGATTTCAAATTTATATAATGCGATTAACTTTCAATTGATTGGGTTAAAACCCAAGTCGAGAATTATTTAAACTTACGAAATGGAAATAAGAATAAGGAGAAACGGGTTATTGCATATGCTAGAAAACCCGTAACCCTATGAAATGACTAGACGTTAACAAAAGGTAAAAAGTAACCTTGTTTAAACGCAAGAGAACTCATGTTGTTGAGTCATGTTGATTTTCGTGTAAGTTTGTATAACTAATAGGGAATTGAGGCTGTCAGGGGGTGATCGACCCAACTCTATGGGTGAGACCCACAAGTAATGATGGCTATAAAAGCAGGAAGGGCGTCGGGAGCGACCGTTCCTGAATATGCACGGAGGATGCTATGTAAGTATTCTTAAATTTTCTAAATGAAAATTCAATACAAGAAACCTTGCGAATAATATGGGTTCCTAAAAGCCTCAATTAGGGGCAAGGTAAATGGACAAAAGGTCTGTGGCATGAAACAACATGCAATTTGAAAATAAGTATGAAATAATGGTTTTAAAATGGTTCAACTATTAGTTAACCGTAAATGAATTCAAACTTTCAATTGCTGGTGTTAACTCTAACACGTGTAGAACAACTTTTTAAAAGGAAAAAAAAATAAGGAAAGAAGTTTGTAAATACATGAAAAAGGGTTTAACGCAGCCCTATCGAACAAAGTGAAAACTTAAAATTTGGGCATTTATGCTAAAATAGTAAATACTTCAAAACCCATGGGGTGGTAACTCATGTAAGGCCTATAGGGCATTGAGGCCTATATAATATATATGGGAGATTGGATGAACATGTTTCATGAGAAATCGTAACATCCAACAAAATACAGTAAAATGGTCTATGAGATTGAAACTCCCTAAGGGGAAATATAACATGGGATAACCAGTGAATGGTTAGGAATTCTAAACCGGATTATGTTCTTGTGCGTTAACAAGAAAACAACAAGAGGAAAGGAGGTTTCGGGGACGAAACCCTCTTTAAGGGGGGTAGAGTTGTAACATCCCAATTTCGGGATGTCCTAAATTAACCAAATTGCTGGTTAATTGACGAGATTATGTGGAAAACATGGATTTATTTTGTTAAGACCCAATTTGGAACACACATAATATTTGGAAACCATAAGATATAATGTTTTGGTAAAATAGGAAAAAAAATGTGATAGTTCATCCCAAGTCCTAAACTCGTTTAGGATGTTAATTATGTGTTAGTGTAATATTAATGATTATTACACTTATATAAAGTTTTTAGGACATTTTTAAATGTTATATGATGTTGTCATGATAGTATAAGGTCTTATGTGGAAATGGGTGAATTTTGAGCTTTAAATGCTCAAAGGCCAAACTAGAGGGACTAAAACTGCCAAATTCGAAAAATACAATTAAAAGACCTGGAAAACAGATTTGGGGCTGGGGAATACGTGAAACCTCATTCTCATACATAGGAAAAATCGAAATCCTTCACAGGGAAGGAATCAAGCTGCGATTTTGGATGTAAAACAAGGATTTGGAGCATTCAAACCTTGTTAAACCCATCTTGGATTATGGAGTAAGTAATCTTAACATTCTTGCATGTTGAAGTCCGAAATTTGATGATAAATAGTTGATTTGGGGCTGTGATTTTGTAATAGGGTTGATAGATGATCATTGAATCATCTAATGGAAACTTAACATGCATGTAATTTGACCTAAATATCAAGTTTTTGGCATGGATGCCATAAGTTGCGAATTTAGGTTAAGAGATTAAGAAATCTTGAATCTCAATGTTATATACTGAATTAGGGATGGAATTGGTTTGCAAATTTCTAAATGTTATGTGTATATGCAAGATAATTGACAAGTTCTAGTGAATTTCAAGAATTGGGTAATCACCTACATGTAATGGGTAAATAAAAATATGCATATGAACTTGGTGCATACCAAGTGTTTGATGAAATGTCTAAATGAAGTTTATGACTAGAATTCATGGCAAATGTAGTATAATCACTACTAGGAAGCATGAAGTATGAATTTGATTTATGTTGTGATTATCATGGTTGCATAATATGTTAAATAAATGCATCTAATGCTATGAATGGTAGAATGGGTCATTAACTTTTGAATTTTGTATAAAATCATGTAGTCATCCCATGAGGGTGTATTATATATGGTTAGAAAGGTATTTAAGTATACTACAACTCACTTTAAGTATACGAAACTGATTTGAGTGTTAAATGGGTTAAGACATGATGTTAAAATAAGTACTCTTAGTTTTTAACATGCTGTTTTGGAGCATTTTTTAGCTTCTGTCCTGTTGGTAGAAAATTCATATAAAATCATAGAAAAATCTGGTGAAAGTGTGCCCTATATGCTTAGAAAGCTCCTTGAGTCCACTACAATTCATATTTGAACTTGAAAGGCTGAAAAAAATTGTTCAGTGGTCAAAAGAGTCGGTTTCAGCAGCAACGCAATAAATTGCTGCACAAAAATAAGAAGTTTTTCTAACCCATTAAAATTGGATATGTCATCGCGGATGATTAAAACATGACTGGTCGATTAGAGTTGATTATGTGCATTATGTTTTGGGTGTATTAGAAGTATCTAAGGTACTTGGAAATGACTTATATAAATATTATGCACCTATATATTAAGCATGGTTGGACTTTTATAAAGTCAAAGTAAAACCATGAATTTAGCATGAGTTATGCATTGGGAAAATTGTGTTGAAACGGGATTAGTGATATATGGCTAACTTAGTCATTATATGGACTAATCCTACGTTTAATAATGATCCTTGAAAAAGCTAGGTTGCATGCTTGGATGCGAATGGGTCAAATGGATAAAGAGGCATGATGGGAGTTATGAATGCTAAGATGATTTGAGGTAAACGAAGTGAAGGTTAAGCTACCCAAAGAACATAAGCTCAAGCTCGCGAGGTAACATTTATGTTATGTTACATAGTTTGTTAACGACTCATATTTGCTACATTCATATAAAATGCATGATGTTTAGAAATGTGTTAGGCTTGGCCTACGTGGCAAGTCATTTAATGGCGTATAAGCAAAAAGTCAAATAATTAGAGATAAGCTCTAAGTAAGTAATGAGTCAAAGAACAATACACAAGTAAATGGTTCATAGAAACCATGGCTACAAGAATGCAGGACATTAGCGGTAAATGAATCGTAGGGTTCATGCTAATGGGTTAAACAGGTCAAATGATTCTAAAGGAATCATGAATATATATATATATATATATATATATATATATATATATATATATGACATTAGCGGTAAATGAATCGTAGGATTCATGCTAATGGGTTAAACGGGTCAAATGAGTCTAAAGGATTCCTAGTATTGAGTCAGAGAGTAATACTTACTAATTGATTCATAGAAACCATAATAAGGGCCAAATGTTATTGTTAGCTAAACGGTTCATAGGGACCATAACCATATGCTAGTGAGTGATTCACAGATAATGGCTTGCAGGAACCAAATGCACGTGTAACATTATTTATGTTACAGGTAGTAGATATGTAAATGTGTAATTACATACAAATGGAACAAACTATGAATTATATAAATGGGTGACGAATGGTTCTAGGAACCGTGAAGCCCAATGCCAAAAGGTTCTCCAATGACCAAACTTGACCATAGAAAAGATTCTGAGGAATCTTAAAACGAATGAAAGTTACAATGGGCAGAAATGGGCTTTTAGAGCCTATGCCAGGTAACAAAAGAAAAGGAATCATAAATGGTTATAGAACCATAGATTCTAAGGCTTATATGTGGTCAAATTAGGCATTGGGGTAAACCAAAGGCAAGGACCCGTCTTAACGGGTCAAATGAGAAAAACTAGTCATTTGGATATCATTTAAAATGATTATGTGAACCAATGACAAATAGAATGGAGAGAATGAAATTATATGGATTGTGTTTAAAAAAAAAAAAAAAAACTCAAGCGTAATGGTAATGTAAAAAGCTAGACACATAACGAAAGTGTATTACTAGTTGTGTGTATGCATACAAACGTTATGAGGTCATATTGCTTGCATTTATGTTCATAGTTGTAAAACATGTGTGTTGGGTCAATTCTGGATGGTAATCTTTGGGGTTGCCACAAAGATATCCCTTAATGGGTCAAACGGGTCGTAGAGTCCCGTTGGTGCAAATCATGACTTGAATTCGATCAAGGTATGTTTATAAGTCTAAAATATGTTTTAAAAGTGAATTATGAGTGTTGAAACACTTGGAGAATGGTAGAAAACCAGTTGGGAGAAAGCTGGTGCATAACAGGGTAAGTAGGCCAAAATTTGGCTAAGTATGGAACATGACCAAAATCCGGCCAGATCCCTGAAAAGTCAGCTCCAAGCGTATCGCTTGGAGCATGAGACAGGATAGGCGATACGCCTAAAATCTTAAGCGTATCGCCTAAAGATGTGGACTTTCTAGGCGATACGCCTAAGAATCATTTTCTGAATTTATTTATTATTTATCATTGTCAATGATGTTCATACATGTTTATGCAATAGAAACTCACTACTGAAAGTGAGTGAATTGCAGGTAAAAAGGGAAAGCCTGACGGGGGATGCTCATTAAGACTTCGAAGAACCGATCACGTCAAGAACGAACCACCCGTCATGTATCTTGGTGAAGATAACTTATATAACAAGTTCATGATTATTTTTGAATGTCAAATTCAATATGACTGTATTTTGTAAATGTAAAACCACCACGAAGGTGGTACATGGTTAGCAAACAACACGTTTTGTTTAAAAAAAATATCTGGGACCAGTTTTTAATGATATAAATGGCTATGTTTGACATCAAATTGTATACGGGTGTTACAGCGTCCTAAAGAATGGGAGGGACTTTTCAGCTAACTTTGATATGAATCTATGCAGGGCTGCCAGACGCCCATTAAGGCATTGCAGTTCTTCCAGGCTTTGTGGAGGCTTCATTTGTGTTATTGCTCTCACCTTTTCAGGGTTTGCCATGATATCTTTGTTTGTGATGCAATGCCCCAAGAACTTTCCTGTTTTCATCCTGAATAAACATTTTTCCGGGTTTAGCTTCATGTTTACAAATCTCAGGCAGGAGAATGTTTCTTCTATGTCTTGTATCATTCCTTCCTCTGCTTGGCTTTTGATAACCAAGTCATCGACGTAGGCTTCCATGTTTCGCCCTATCTGTTTATCGAAGACTTTGTCGATGAGCCTTTGGTATGTCGACCCCACATTTTTAGGCCGAACGACATCTTTTTGTAGCAGAATATACCTTTGTCTGTATGAAATGCCGTTTTGTCTTCGTCGACCTTTGCCATTTTGATCTGGTGGTATCCCTTATATGCATCTAGGAAGCATTTGAAAGTGAAGCTCGACAGGACATCCACCTTTGCGTCTATGAAGGGTAGTGGGTAGCAATTTTAGGGGCAATCGTCGTTTAGCTTGGTAAAGTCAACACACATTCTCCAGGATTCGTTTTTCTTCTTTACCATCACTGGGTTGGCGACCCAGGTGTGCCATTTAACTTCTCTGAGTATTCATGCCTGTACCAGTTTTGTTACTTCTTCACAGACGGCCTTGATTCTATCCCGACCCATGCTTCTTTTTCCCTGGACGACTGGAGGGCGGGTCGGGTCTACCTTAAGTAAGTGCTCAGTGATTTCTCTTGGGACTCCCGTCATGTCTGTTGGTGTCCAGGAAAAAATGTCTTGATTGTTCCGGATGAGGTTATACAACTTTTCCCTCACTAGGTTAGTTAGGTCGGGTCCCACTGTGATGAGTTGGTCGGGATGATCATCATGAACTTTCCATTTGTTTTGGACAACTTCCTCTGTAACATCAGCTGTTAGGTCGCTGATGTGTTCGGAACTACACCTAAAAATAACTAATAATACCTAGACCTAGACACACCTAATTTTACCGAAACTCCTAAAACTAGACCGAACCTACAGGCAAGTGTACCTATCGGTGGCAGTACAGCTACAGAAGACCGGATATCGAACCCTAAGGACACTAGATAGCTAGACTCTAACCTAGGACTCTATGAATGGAAATGTGAGTAATTTTGGGTTTTTAATTTTAAGAATTAAATTAACTAAACTAACTAAATAAACTAACTAAACTAACTACCGACGACTAGGAAACTTTAGACGAATTCGAATATGAGAAAGGTACCACCTAGACCTAGAATCCTAATTAATATTAATGACCTCACTCGGCTATGACAATCATGATGGAACCGAGATCTTAACACACAACCTAGAGAAACTCTACGAGCCCCCGAATCACTCTCCGGATGTTACTGATAGAATACCTAAAGATTGGAATACGCTTACCGGTTTGATTAGTTCACCTTTTGAGTTCTTCCTAATTGACAACTCTAATGCTCGGACAAGTGGTTCACCTTTTAAGTCCTTCCCACTTCAACTACCTAAGAACACCCTCGAAACAATCTAAGGCACCTTAAAATAGCCGGAGCTACCTCTAATTCCTACAATTGACACGGAATAACAAGCTAACCATAAAACCTAGGCAATTTCCTTTTGGGACAATTATTCCTAAGACCTATTAGCTAACCCGATTACCCGACAATCCATTACCTTTTGAGTCTCTAGATAAGCAACACACAAGAATTAAATAAATAACTATCAACTAATCCTATGATCACTATATAGTAAACCACATCAAATTGCAAACACACAGTCACACAATTTAACTACTTCACCCAAACCGGAAGACATCCGCAAGCAAAGCAAGGATTAATTGATAATTCTAAACCTAATTCAAGCACACACATACATCAATGGCAGAAAATTAGAGGGGTTTAAAGAGTTATCAATCCATCAAGAAAATTATCATAAAACCGAATAAAACAATTAACACTAAAAAGTCATCATAACGGTCTAGGTGGCACAAGCAAGTTTAGTTCATAATGCAAAGTAGAAAACAACCAAAACCGAAGTTACCGTTCATCGTAAAAGAAAATAAAATAGGTTCAGCAGCCTGCTTGCCTGCTAGCTTGCTTAATAATTATATTTGACCAATTGACGTGCTTGCCTGGCTGCCTGGCTGCTTCCAATTCGATTTCTTTTTTCTCGTTCGAATTCCTTTCTTTCGTCCGAATCTCCTTCTGTTCTTTGCCGTCTCTTCCCTTGCGTCCAAAGAAAAATTGCCCTCTAATTAATCCCTCTGGAATTCGTCTGGAGTTCGAAGCCCCCGAATTGAAACCCTAAAAGTCGAATTTATATGAAATTTCCTTTTTCTGCGGGTTTTACAGTTGTAGGCGTATCGCCTACAACCCTATTTCTCCCAGGCGATACGCCTATAACTTGCTACGCGACAAAACAGTCGACTTTCACCGACTTTGACTTCCCTTGACCATCCTTTCCTCGCGTATCGCCTAGAAACCCTCAAGTCCCAAGCGATACGCCTATAACATCTTGATCAGCACTTCTTCTTCTTTTCTTCACACTTCTTCCAAACCTTTCACTCGTAGCCTTGGGATTTGTCAATTACCTATATAACTTATAAGAAAACATAAAAAGGACCAAAAGACTCAAACTTTAATAAAAGCACTTAAAACAAATGGAAACTGACTCAAATGGACTCAAATTATAAAATAAAAGACTCTTTAATTAGGATGTGTTTGCAACACATCAAACATCCCCACACTGACTCTTTTTTCGTCCTCGAAAAATACTGCAATGGAATCACAACCAGGAAATCGACTCTAACCATTTAACAATTCAAAATGCAATAACCACCATACAATTCCATATTCCATAATGTAATAACACCCTAACTACAATTGTCGACATTTCTATCCGATTAAACCCAACCACCAACCTTTTCTTTCGCCCCCATGTGTTTATGAAATTACCAGATATAAGTTCAGCTGCCTATGGATCCCACTAAAGAAAGCTCTAGTTCAACCTACTACCGAATCATATTCAGTCAAAGCAAAGGGTAATAATGATTTAAATTTATATTTTTTCCAACCCCCCTTAAACCAGATACTAGGATGTCCAAACAATAACATATTATTTATATGCAACTTCCTTGAGCAATTATTCACTACTTTATCTTCTTCTTTTTTTTTTCTTTTTCTCTTTTTTTTCTTTTTGTTTGAATAATAATTGGTTACTTTTACCTAAAACTACCAACGGACATCACCAGAGGTATTCTTTCACAAGGTCTTACCCCGAAATCATACATGAGTATTTTGCCCGCGAGATCCGGAACATCATCAGAGGTACTTACCACGGGATACTATCCTTAGTTCGTACATGAGTATTTTGTCCCTTCACTCTAATTCATTAACCAGATTATTAACTACATGCTCATTTGATATTCTAAGGACATAGGAGTATCTAGCCTAAAGCGGTCTCTTTCCTTTCTAATCATCAGTTTCAGTATTCCTATCACTCCTAAAATGGGAACCCACTAGCAGACTGATTAGCATATTTATACAACAATAAACACATAGGCAATTTAAGCTACTCCTAGGTCAGTTGGGCCTACCGACACATCATAGTTTAGTAATGCTTTCCATTCTCACCATACTTAACATATTTCTAAATTATTGACTTTTATTCATTATTTTAACATTCAAGCACAAAATTTAAGAAAAAATCAATTCCCAGTTTTACCTATCATTTTCCATTATGTTGCAGCCAAAATCTTGGACATTTTTGAACAATTTTTCAATTTGTTTCAAATTTTTATATAACACACTCATAAAATAAAATAAAATAAAATACTCAAGACGCAAGTCTCCCATCCCCACACTTGAACGACACATTGTCCCCAATGTGAAATGAGAATAAAAATAAAATAGAAATAAAAATAAACATACGCAAAATAAAACTAAAAGGCAACGAGAAAAAAAAAATAGAAGCTAAATTAGAACAAACTCCTCTGATTTCTGATTTTGATGAATGGCAGGCGAGCTCGTAACCACAGGTCCTCCATGGAATTCCTTAAGCAAACCAAAGCGCGAATATCATCGGACCTGCAAGACACAACAAACACAAACACTCGACCACAAAGAAAATTAAACACGAAAAAAATAAAATAAATAAGAATAAAAAAAATAATAAAGCAAGTTGAAACGTGTTCACTTTGAACTATGACTCTTCCAACACAATTTCATCATCTTGGATCGCCCGAATTTCCTGCAAACACCAAAAAACACAAAACACGAAAACCGAAAACAAAAGCACACAAAGAAAAATTTAAACGAATGAGTTACACAAATTACAACTCGGGCTTTTCCCGAGTGTTCAACCAACTCAATCTGGTGGCTTCTCCTTAATGTTCTTACTAACTAATGCCCTAACCATCAAACTACTTAGAAATCCAATGGTGTTGACTAACAAATCCTCAAAAATCATACCTAACAACCAGTCAACCCACCAATGCTTAAACTTACCCGGAATTAACTTAATAACTACAATAAAGCTCAACCTCGGATCATTCTTACAACTAGCATCCTCTAACGTCCCCACACTTGGACTAAACACATGGTCATCCTTATCACTACTTAACCTACCAAGTGGGACGTCATCTAGAACCTCATCACCTGCCTTCACTATCGGGTCCTCACACCTTAGCACGTCCCGAATGGAGATTGAGTACGGTTCATGCTTCGGTGCTTTCGCCTCGCTAACTTCACCAAATTCTTCCCCGAGTGGGACGTGTTCACCCTCAATGGTCGGCTCCCCGTACAACATCTCTTCTAGCTTTTGCAAATCACCATCTGGGTCAAACCGATCCTCATCTAACGCTTCTGGTGACACCGCCGTCCACTCCTCACCAAACATTTCTACCATTTCTGCTTCAAATAAATCATTTGAATCACCTTTTTGAAGCACCTCCTCACATCCGTCCTCAGCTACCTCATTACTAGTTGCACTCGCTGCGATCTCATCCTCACACTCTTCATCCCACACAATGTCGTCCTCTTCCTCCGACCAATCCCAAACTGGAGCCGAAGGGTATGTATCCTCATCATCTACGTCATCATTCCTGGGAAACTCCTCCTCATCACCCTCTGATAATTCATCTTCCGGATCATTCTCCTCCACTATTGAATCTTCCTTTTCAATAATCTCTGTGGCGTCCGTTGAACTATTATTTGTCCATTGGTTCAGATCACACACAAGAATTAAATAAATAACTATCAACTAATCCTATGATCACTATATAGTAAACCACATCAAATTGCAAACACACAGTCACACAATTTAACTACTTCACCCAAACCGGAAGACATCCGCAAGCAAAGCAAGGATTAATTGATAATTCTAAACCTAATTCAAGACACACACATACATCAATGGCAGAAAATTAGAGGGGTTTAAAGAGTTATCAATCCATCAAGAAAATTATCATAAAACCGAATAAAACAATTAACACTAAAAAGTCATCATAACGGTCTAGGTGGCACAAGCAAGTTTAGTTCATAATGCAAAGTAGAAAACAACCAAAACCGAAGTTACCGTTCATCGTAAAAGAAAATAAAATAGGTTCAGCAGCCTGCTTGCCTGCTAGCTTGCTTAATAATTATATTTGACCAATTGACGTGCTTGCCTGGCTGCCTGGCTGCTTCCAATTCGATTTCTTTTTTCTCGTTCGAATTCCTTTCTTTCGTCCGAATCTCCTTCTGTTCTTTGCCGTCTCTTCCCTTGCGTCCAAAGAAAAATTGCCCTCTAATTAATCCCTCTGGAATTCGTCTGGAGTTCGAAGCCCCCGAATTGAAACCCTAAAAGTCGAATTTATATGAAATTTCCTTTTTCTGCGGGTTTTACAGTTGTAGGCGTATCGCCTACAACCCTATTTCTCCCAGGCGATACGCCTATAACTTGCTACGCGACAAAACAGTCGACTTTCACCGACTTTGACTTCCCTTGACCATCCTTTCCTCGCATATCGCCTAGAAACCCTCAAGTCCCAAGCGATACGCCTATAACATCTTGATCAGCACTTCTTCTTCTTTTCTTCACACTTCTTCCAAACCTTTCACTCGTAGCCTTGGGATTTGTCAATTACCTATATAACTTATAAGAAAACATAAAAAGGACCAAAAGACTCAAACTTTAATAAAAGCACTTAAAACAAATGGAAACTGACTCAAATGGACTCAAATTATAAAATAAAAGACTCTTTATTAGTGGGATATATATATATATATATATATATATATATATATGCTGTGTTTGCAACACATCAGT
>JBCNJP010000962.1:0-5000 GCA_039602395.1 Deinandra increscens subsp. villosa | reverse complement strand
CCCCTGAAAAAGGAAAATCACAAAGGTGCAACCCACGAATTAGAGGTGAGAAATTGTAAAATCGATACACCCATAGACGAAGACTATGGGTCGAAACCTACCATGCTGGCCACCAGTCGCTAAATTAAAGGTGTTGGCTGTCAGACACAAAGAAAAAGAGCATTCAAGATGGGAAATCCATTTCTAGATCTGCAAATCCTTAGCATGAAAACCCTAGAAATGCGTCTGAACCTGCAAATGGTAAATCATGAATGACATGGAGATGGTGATGGTGTTATATAAATTTTAAGCAACAATCAGAGCAGTATACTATAGCTATAGTCCGGAAACATACCAGATACACACAGCACTTGCACAAATCAAGGAATGACATCGGCTACTAGTGGTGTCTCCGCCGTGGTCGGCCCACTGGAGATACTATTCTCGTAGGAACTGGGGGAGGACGGGAGGTTCTGGAAAGCGGGATTGGGAGGGCTGTAGAAGAAATCGGGAAAAAGAGAGTGAAGAGGGATTAATTTCAAATTTTCTAGCAGAGGAGGATGATTCTTTCTCAGATTAGGCGTCTGGCTGTCTGGATGTTTGGATTGTGGTTTGAATTAGGGCAGAAATGAAGACAACTGAGAAAGAGAATTAGGGAAAACTTGTGAATTATGTACGAAACTTTGAAGTATGGGACTGTGTAAAAGAAAAGGGATAAAGACAAATGGAAGCTTACCACATTTGGGTGATAGCAGGTGAGATAAGGCATCGATGTCATCTTTAAAATTTCATGTTTTAGGCACTTGTTCATAAAGCTTTGGTAGGTTGTACACTCTAAAAAATTCAACAATCAACATTTTCTCTCTCTTATATACATATTAATGTATTATAGATATATATAGGGAGGGGATCATTTGAGAACTAATTGGTTTTGAGAACTTTTGAGAACCATTCTAAGCCTCTAGTTTATATATATGGAACCCCCCCCCCCCCCATGAATTATAGTGGTCCCCACCTGAAATTAGTAGTTGAGAACCATTCTAAGCCTCTAGTTTATATATATTGAACCTAACCCTATATATATATATAGTGAAAAGTTCATTGTAGACACCCCCATAAATGTAGACAGGTAGACACCCTTTTTCACCATTAAATCTCTTGATCTAATGGTTGTGATTAATTTTCTCTTTTCTTTTTTTCTTTTTTCTCATTAATTAGAAACTTTCACATGTGAAAAAGAGCTATTTCACATGCGAAAGTGTCTACAATGAACCTCACCCTATATATATATATATATATATATATATATATATATGGCAAAGATGTGATAATATACTTTATGTATTAATAAATGAGAAAAAAACAAGAAAACACTTTTAATGAGGGGCAAAGATGTGAAATTACTTTATGTATTAATAAATGAGAAAAAAAAAAGAAAAAAAAAATACCTGGTTGCGCTCATCTTCTGAATCGCGTAAACAATTGCCCTAGACTCCTGCGATCGGCGATCGAGACTTCCCTGCCTCTCCCGCAGGTGGCGCCTCTTTCCCTCCCGTCGTCGGCCGCCGGTGGCGCAGCCTTCCATCAGGTATTTCGCGCATTATTCCTCTCATATTCTGGACTGGTCATCTACTAGATCTCAGTTTTTTTCTTCATCTCCTAGAATCCTCTGATAAATCAATTCACCACTATTGTTAGAGCACGTGCTTATTTTAGTGTAATTGATGTTTAGAACGTGCTGATCTTATGAATTCCTGTACATTATTCGATTAAGACCTTAATACTTTACCTCTTCATTGAATATTTGGTGAATTCTAATTATGATCTTTGTTGTTTTTGAAGATATGGATAAATCTGAGTTAATTGAACGATCTGAAGAGCAACGTTACAGCGATTCAGATGTGTTCGTTGATGCTACTAGTGAATTTGGCATTAATTTCATAGACACACACGGCCTTATTGAGCATGAACCGCAATCGAGTTCATCAGCTGGTCAATCATCATCATCTATGCATACAATAACTGAACCAGAGCCGGATATGACTTTTTTGCATTTGAACACCATGGTACAACGTTTTTTTACATTGTTCAAACTAATGATGCACACGTGCGACATTGTTCATATGTTCATACAACTCATGGTTATATGCATAAAATGCTGCAACTGTTCACTTTAATCACGATAACACATCATGTGTTTGTTATTTTGAATATATCCAATAAGTTAGTTAGTCATTACCTTTTAAATATGCAATAGAGTTGCGAAATAGATGCTTCGATACATCCAACTGAACAGAAGTATTAGTCCTGATATAAACAAGAATATGGAAATATAGTGTTGTTAGTATTCTTTAATATGATCTAAGCTCCACATAACAAACTGGATAGTTAGTATTATTTTAATGATGCACACGTGCAACATTGTTCACATGTTTATACAACATGTGCTCATATGTATATCTTCAATATTTGTTTACGTTCCATGTGATTTGCTAATATATGTATTGATTTGGTAATCTTCCATTTACTTCACGTGTGCGTTATAGGCCAACATGATGCATTTTTTTTCTTTTTCCTTTTCTAATAACACTTCTTCTCTTCATAAGTTTGTCACTGTATATCATATACGTTTCATGTTTTGATCAGCCACATTCTAACTGTTTTTTTTCTTTGTGTATGTGTGTGTTTTTCCTTTTGATAGGTGGAGTGTCTAGCCGCTTGTTTCTAACTCCTAATGGAACTAAGTTTTGGAAGCCTAATGTTTCAGACTCAGATGTTCCTGTCGTGGGAACTGTTTTTGCTTGCTGGGAAGATGTTGTTTCTTTATATGAATCTTATGCCGAAAAAGCTGGCTTTTCCACACGTCTAGGTACTTGTCGGGTAATCAATGATGTTATTACTTCACGATATATCTTATGTAACCATTTTGGGAAACCGAGGTTTAAAAACTATGATTCAACAAACCCAGAAACTTTGTCTTCCTCGAGGACCTCTCGATCTCTTTTGTGTGGCTGTAAGGCGTGTATACGTGCGAAGTATGACCCGGAAACTGGATTTTACACTCTTTATACATTTTTTGAATCCCACAACCATGATTTAATTGGCAAAGAGTTCATGGAATTTTCCAAGAAGCGTAGAAAAACCGACTACACAACCCACCAGTTTGTTCATGAAATGAGTTTAAACAAGATTGGACCTAATGTTGCACATAGAATTCAATGCACCTTAAAAGGAGGCCATCACAATGTTCATGGAACTACACCGGATTACAAAAACATAAGTCGGGCCATTCGTTTGTTTATTGGTGACAGAGACGCGCAAATGGTATTAGACACGTTGCGTGCTCGGACTGGAAATTTGCATAACTTCTTCTTTGAGTATTCCACTGTTGGTCACGAGCTTCGCTCTCTTTTTTGGGCTGACGATGTGTCGAGGTGCAATTATGAAACTTTTGGTGACGTTTTGGCGTTTGACGCGACGTATAAAACTAACAAGTAAGTTTCTATCAACATTACTCATTTATTGCAAGTTTTTTACGTGTATTCTTCTTTTGTTATTTCAATTACACAATTTTTATATATATCATTTGTTAAACATGTACACGCGTGTTTGTAACTTTGAATTATAACAAATTTTAATTTTTTTAGGTATTGCATGATTTTCGTGCCATTTACCAGTGTCGACCACCACAAGAGATGTGTGACTTTTGGCGCTGGCTTGTTATCCGATGAAACCACTGAATCATACACATGGCTCCATGGAAGATTCCTTCAAGCACACGTGAAACAACCTAGACTTGTACTGACAGATCAGGATTCTGCAATGGCAAAAGCAGTTCTCGCTGTTTTTAAGGAATCTAAACACCGTTTATGCATGTGGCATATCATGCGTAAACTGCCTTCTAAGGTATATAAGCATTTTTTGTTGCATTACAACCTTATACATGTGTGTCTATTCTCAATTACTTTCATTCATATAACGACAATATTAATATATTTGTTAATCCTTAACAATTGTAACCTGATGACGCACGTGTGCATTATTAATTTTATGTGTGTTTCTTACCAGATTAAAGGTGATGATGTACAAAACAATGCTTTGCGCAAGTCCATACATAAACTTGTTTGGAACTTGATACTTGACGAGTCTATGTTTGAACAGCAATGGAAGATGGTGATTGATGAGTACGGGGTGTCTGATAATGATTGGCTGCAAAGTATGTATGCTATACGTTCCGACTGGGTTCCTTGTTACTTTAGAGAATTTCCAATGTGCTGTTTAATGAAGACCACTTCACGGTGTGAAAGCTCAAATGCTTTGTTTAAAGTAAACTCGAGCGCGTCTAACACTCTTTTATAATTCTTGATGTGTTTCGATACGGCAATCGATGGGCAGCGTTACAACCAACGCAAGATGGAGTTTGAAACTAACATGACAACCTCTGTGCTTCATACCTACACGCCTATAGAAAGACAAGCGTCTATGATATACACATCAACAATATTTAAAGAGGTCCAAAAAGAGCTTGATAGGAGCACGTATCACTGTGCTATAATCAAGACACGTACATTTGGCAACAAGAAAGTGTACACTGTCTCGCATAGCAATAGACACTTCATATTTGTCAATCAATTTGAGGTATAATGCTTATCTCTCGATTATTATTAGTACTTAACCACACGAGTATATATTATTATTAGTTTTTATTTATTTATTTATTTATTTATTTTTTATTTATTTATTTATTTATTTATTTATTTTTTGGATGCACGCGTGCATCAAAAACTAGTTATATTGTTAATTTACCACTCGAATTGATTTTATGCAGGTTATTTTTGACATGGTTGACAGAACTTTTGAATGCTGCCTAGATATACTTCGAAAAATAATCTGTCATTGCAAACATAAATACCTTTCCTCCGGGAGCCTTAAGCAACTTACCCACAATATCCATGCCCCACTTCATAAACGGCCATAGGGATACTATAGAGTGTGGATGCTCAGCTAGTTGATGCAGAATA
>JBCNJP010000959.1:0-10364 GCA_039602395.1 Deinandra increscens subsp. villosa | reverse complement strand
AAACAACCAACTGTCCTATATTTCAGGGATTCTCCCCATTAAGTCAATATGAACGTTGTGGACCACTTAGTCCACGTTTTTTAGTCTTTGTCTGAGTCTTTAGGCTTGTTTTACACGTTTTCTTTACCTGCAAGCAAATAAATACGAGGAACAACATAGGCGGTTAGTCGATAATTGTAATTCAGGATTCCCGAGCCTGTCAGGATTCTCAACCCGTCTGAGGATACTGGACCATTTGAGCTTCCGCCAAGGATCCCGAAATATCAGCCCAAACAATTATGTTCAAAAAAAAATATTAAGAGAGCTTGTTTTTGTTACAAGAAAATGAGACCTATAATTATGAAGAGGCGAAAAAATTAGAGCAATGGATGAAAGCAATGCGAGCCGAGATCGATTCTATCAACAAAACAAGACGTGGCACGTGACTAAACTTCCAATGAATGCTAAAGTAATTGGGCTAAAGTGGTTGTTTAATTAAAAAAGAATCTAGATGGCTCGATAAATAAATATAAGGCACGGTTGGTAGCAAAATGGTACGTGCAAAAACAAGATGTGGACTACGAGGAAGTTTTTGCACCGGTAACTCGAATTGAAACGGTTCAATTATTGGTGGCTTTAGCGGCAAGCCGGAGTTGGGCGATACATCATTTAGATGTGAAATCTGCGTTCTTACATGGCGTTCTAAAAGAAGAGGTATACGTGAGACAACCGGACGGTTTTGAGAAAATACGTGAAGAAGACAAAGTTTATAAATTGACGAAAGCTTTGTACGAGTTGAAACAAGCCCCGAGGGCGTGGTATGCCAAGCTAGACGACACCTTAAAGCGTTTAAAACTCACACGGTGCATACATGAATCGGCGGTATATGTAAGGGATTAAAAAAACTCTATTTTAATTGTAGCCGTTTTTGTTGACGATCTTTTAGTGATGGTGTGTTGTGGTGTATATATAAAATATGCCGTTATTTTGTGACACATTTTTAGCATTTGAAGCTTTTAAATTTGTAAAACCTAATTTACTAACAACTACTATTTCACGACATTCACGGGCAAATGCACCCATCGTGGGTAGTATAGTAGTGGTAAGTTGAATCGGGGTCGATCAAAGAAACAAAGGAAAAGGAGGGCTCTTGATACTTCATCGTTGTTGACGTCTAACCTGAGCAATCTTCAAGTGAAGATGTTAGTAATATATTTATATGTAAAAATAATTTAAAACAAAATAGCTACACAAAAATGGTGTGTCTTGATCAACTCGGTCGCATATAATATCATTTAGGAGACCTATCAATGGTGAAGTTGGTAACCCATAATTTATACCATTCCCGTAAGATCAAGCACGACCGTCTCTCAGCCTCAAATCAAGCATCGCCGCTCTCCCAGGTGATCGTATACGAGGAGTATGAACCCTAGGGAGCAATGCTGTTGGCAAACAAAAATAGTGAAGCTAATGCCACTTAGTTAAGGGGTCTCAAAACGGCCGATTTACTGTACTCGACACGCCCTCATGAACCAGCAGGGGAACAACCCTGCGTGCCAGATTATTTTATTATAAAAAATTATCTTTTTAAGGGACTAAGGTCCGTTTCTTTCGTGCACCGCTCTTGCGCATGCACGTCCAGCGTAACCAGAGCCAAATTCACAAACACGTACCATCTCGGCTTCTGTGAAGTGACAAAATATTACCAACCCTCATTCCCAACCAAATACTTTCAGCCCGCACTTGCGTGGTCAGCCGAGTTTGCTTACATAGACATAAGGACCTCGAACGTATCATGTAGCAAGGGGCGCGAGTCACCTTTCGGATCATGCATCGTCCCCCCGACCGCGTGTCACGGGTCCGGCCTTTGGGATTTCGACTCCCCAAATGGTCTGTGATACGTAGAGCACGTTTGGTGCAGAAAATCAGTAATACACTTTCAATAAAAATAGTTTTTATAAAGTCATTAGTTCACCTTAAAGCAAGATTACAAAAACAGTTTACCAACCCACCAAAGATTCGTTTATTCCCAAACGAGTGTAAGAATTTGACTAACACTTGAAAGATTGAGGCTGACAAATGTTAGTCTAATTAAACACACCTTAAAGTAAGGTTATGAAAGCAGTTTATCAACCCACCATAGATTCGTTTATCCCCAAACGAGTGTAGGAATTTGACTAACACTTGAAAGATTGAGGCTGATAAGTGTTAGTCTAAAGATATGCTTAATAGATAATGAAAGAATCATAGACAAATAATAATTCATTATCACCATAAGTTAAAATTCTTACAATCTTTGACGAATAGATCGAGAACACTAAAACAAATGGCTCACAACCATAGGGGCGGAGAAAGTGAAGAAGTTGAAATGAGGAAGGAACTCCTCTATTTATAGGCTAGCTAGAAGGGAGCACGACCCGTGCCTGGTTAGGCACGAGGCGTGTGTGTCCGTCGGTCACACGGTCATGCTTCTTGGAACACGGGGCGTGTCGTGTCAGATTTTTCAGTCGTCCGGAAGGCTTGTCAAGGGCACGGGCCGTGCTACGCCAAGCACGAGGCGTGTAGTGTTAGATTCTTCTACGAAGACATCAGTGACACGAGGCGTGCTTTCCGGGGTACGGGGCGTGCTAAGTCAGACACATGGGGTCTGCACTGCAGACTGATTCAGAGGCACGGCATAGAGCTAAGCTGGAGCACGGGCATGGGCCGTGCTTGGTTAAACACGGGGCGTTCGTCGCTTCAGAAATCCAGAAGTTGCTTCTTTGTTTATATTTTCTTGTGTTTTCCTCTCCTTCTATGATTTCGGCTCAGTAAAAGCTGGAAAACTTACAAAGATGACAAAGACACTGTTTCTTTGTGATAGTTAGTCATATTTTACTTAATACGCAGGGGAATTTGGCTTATAAAACATGTATTCTTTAAGACATATCAATCTTGAAAAACCAAGGTGGTGGGCTAATACCTTAAACCTCGGTTGCGCTGCGGAAGTAGGGTCGATTACTTTGTGTACTTGTTCTTAAGTAACAAACGAACATCCGGAATTAACCCTTGGTAGTGTTAAGATGTTTAACACAACAATGAGAATCTAGATGATATCATTGAAGAACATGATAGATAAAGTGAACGTGGGATTGTATTGATAACTGAATGATTACACTTTACCTACCTCACTCATGACATAGGCTCAAGTATGGAAGTTCTCGAGCCCCGTAGTCGAACAAGAATGTTCTTGAGTCCTAGCAACTATAAAGACTCTCTAGACTCTCATCAGAGCAATTTAATCTTCTGTATGTTTGTGTATGTGTTGGTGTTGGTGTTGGTGTTGGTGTTGGTGTTGGTGTGATTTGTGCATGACATATAGCACATATATATACTAATCTAGGATGGCATAGTGGTAAATATATTACCACTAGTTGACAAGTTGATACATTAATATAACAATTTAGACAAATATCTTCACTTGTGTCGTCTTCTGTTAGTAGAACAATTTGAGTAGTCTTGATATTCACCGAATTGCTAGACGGTAGAATGATAGTTGATAAGTGGCTCGTTGAATATATCACATCTAACCAAATCACTCGGTCTTCACTTGGTCTTTGGATAGTTGGCGAATTTAATTCCCAACAAAACATCTCCACACTTAGGCTTTTGCTTGCCCTCAAGTAAATTTAGAAAATAGCCGCCATTCGCCATTCTGATTTTTACCTTTTTGACCTAATATGGATCAATCACTTGATCATAAATTTGTTTCCCAATCACGTTGATTTTTATCCATTTGATGGTTTTTATTGAAGCATTGTTGGTGCCACTTATTCCTACTGAAAAGTTTAGATTTATGCAGCAAAGTACACCTCACAAGGGACCACTTGACACTCGGGTTAGTATATGTACGGACTTTTGAGGGACCACTCATACCACGGTAAGTCAAGCAAGGGTCATAGGCTTGTGAAGGGATCAATCCGCCACAGATCTCGCCAAAATCCATGTTGTCATCATAAGGGCGTACAGGTTTTTGAGGGTAGGCTAGGGCTAAAGTATTTGGAGGTTGGTGTGACAAAGGGGTGAAAAGTTGTAAAACTTCAGATTTTTCCAGAAAGTTCAAAGTTTCAATGACCAGGGATGGTGACTGCGAAGAGCTTTTGCTTGAAAACTAACTTATTTTTTTTAGACAAATAACATACCGGCACAGATGATTTCTTAACTCTGGCGTATTTCTGCAGCGATCGACCGGGTGGATGATATCGTCTTCTGGTGATAAGGTGGTCACTATTTTTTGAAGAACTTTTGAAAACTTTCTTTGAAATATTTGTTTTAAGCAAAAGAAAAGGAAAAAGGGTGTAGGCTTGGTGGAAATGAATTTGTGGGTTTAAGAAACGAAAAGTTTAGGCTCAAAGGGGCTAACTAGGGGGGTATATCTGGTTGGTAAGGAAAATTTTTGGGGTGATAGAAGGAAAAAATGGGGTTTATCCTAAGGGGCCTTAATCATCTGAAAACATGTTTTCTGACTTTGTCCATTTTAGAATGCATACCCTTACCAAGTTCTGGCTTGAATGACTTTCCTTGTTTCTCACCATTTTGTCAGGGTGGAACAAGTTAGGGGTTAGGCTCACACACTCTTTGAAATTGTGGAAAAAGGGCTTTAAGTACCAGTTGCATAAAAATAAACATTTCGGTTCGGTTCGCTGTTCCCAAGATGCTTTAATTATTTACCAAATGGATTGAATCTTTTCTGTTGGAAAAAAAATTTATTCAGGTGATTTTGGTCCAAAAATAGGTTTTATTGGCTTTTCAGAAGACAAAGTTTGGCTTATTTTCCAAAAAAAAAAAATTGGGCAGAGCAAAAGGTTAGTTTTGCGTTTTCTTAGCTAAGCTGACAATCCTGTCCCCACACTTAAATTGCACATTACCCTCAATGTGCTTTTACACAGTTAAAGCAAAGTGTAATTGTAATATTTTAAGGGTAAGAAATTTGTCACTAAGTGCCTTGTGCCTTGTATCGTGCTTCTGTGGTTGAAGCACTTTCCCAACACTTCTGGCTCTTGCTTTCTTTCCTCTGTTGTCTTCCTTATTGAGTACCTACAATACTATATTAAACTTTAAAATACTTGTAATGGAGGTCTGGTAAACCTGCCCGCGTCGCAGCAGAGGTGAAGTTGCTGGTCTGAGCTCAGAGTTACACTAGGCGAACCTTGACCTCTAGTACTAGTAACTAAACTACTAGTACGGAAAAGTAAATACTAAGCTAACTAAGATAGATATCTAAGAAGAAAATAAAAAGGAAAAGAGGGGACAAAATTCTGACCGTCCTAAAGATGTGTTCCTTAGAGTTTATTCTTTTCTTCTTTCTTTTGCCTTAGACTTCCATGGAAAGCCGCCATGGCGCGCCACGTTTATTGCATGGGTCTACTGGCTAGACCCGCAGTCCTAATCTAGAAGAAGGATGATGGAGGGGAGGCGTCCCCCATTCACTGGTATGCAAATGCTAGACCTGACTCAATACTGTCCACCACCTGCAAAGTGCTGCTCATTTTCTTACCTACGTCAAATGTTGCTTCCTGGTCGCCGAACTTGATCGTTAGAGTGCCGCTGCTCATGTCTACCACTGCTTGTGTTGTTGCTAAGAATGGTCGTCCGAGGATAAGTGGTACCTCCTTATCTCCTTCCATGTCCAGCACTACAAAATCAGCGGGGTAGACGAACTCTCTGATTTGCACTAGGAGGTTCTTAGCAATTCCTGAAGGATATTTGACCGATCTATCTGCAAGTTGGATGCTCATCCTTGTGGGAGTGGGTTTGCCAAGGTTTAACTTGTTAAAAATGGAGGAAGGCATAAGGTTTATGCTAGCCCACAGATCAGCAAGTGCGTTTGAGACCTCAATGTTTCCCACTACACAAGGTAGTGTGAAGCTACCAGGGTCTAGCTGCTTTCGGGGAATGGTGCTTGAGAGAATGGTAGAGCATTCTTCCCCTAAGATGATAGAGTTGAGTTCTCCTTTGTTGCGCTTGTTGGTCAAGAAGTCTTTCATGTATTTAGTGTACTTCGGCATCTGAGAAAGAACTTCAACAAAAGTTGGTTAATATGTAACTGTCTCAGAAGACTCATGAATTTACCCAACTGTTCCTCGGTTTTGGCTTTTTCTAGCCTGCTGGAGTATGGAACCTTTGGGTCTTTCATGACTTCTTCAACTGTTACTGGCATTCGTGCTTTGGATTGTTTTTGGACATGTGGGGTTGTTGCTATTGGGCTCAGAGTGGTATCCTCGGGTCCAACATACCGGATACGGAGTGTTATTACGTTGACTGTTGCCTTGGGGTTGGGTTATGTGTTACTCGGTAGAGAACCTGGGGCTCTTTCTCCTACTGTCCTTGCTATTTGACCGAGTTGCTTCTCGAGCGTCTTAATGGAGACTTGCTGGTTTCAAAGTTCAGCATCGTTGCTTCTGAGTTTTTTGTCCATCTTCTTCTTAGCTTCTACAAACATCCGTTATAGATTCTTCAAGGCGGACGAGTCCGTCAGATGAATTGCCACCTTGGTAATTGTTGTTTTACCGCGACTTTTGCGAGAAGTTTTGGCTGTTACCTTGTTGCTGACTGTTCCCGTTCTTTCTCCATCCAGAATTCTGGTTGTTCCTCCACTCAGAATTGTTGATGTATTGCTGGCGGGGCTGGTTTTGTATGAAGTTGGCATTTTCAAATTTTCCGTCCACCATGCAACTCCAGTTTTCATCTGGGCCTCCACACCCTTTGCATTTTGGAGTAGCTTCAGCAGATTTGCACGTCTCTAGCTTTTTGACTTTTGAAGTTAAGGCCTCAATTTTTGCTTTGAGAGTCGTGCCTTCATCTAGAGCGTGCATACCTGGAGCTTTTGCTTTAGCGTTCCGAGAAGTGTGCCACAAGAAATTGGTTTGTGCAATATCTTCAATTTTTGTGAAGACCTCCTCATGGTTTACCGTTCCCTAAAATGCCACCAGAGTTGGAATCGAGAATCTGGCGGGTTTGCGGATGCAACCGTTGTAGAAAATCGAGATTTTTCGCCAGATTACGAGACCATGATGAGGGCATTTCCTCAAGAGTTCCTAAAAGCGTTCCCACGTGTCATATAGCGATTCTCTATCTTCTTGTGTGTAGGTGTTCATTTCTGTTAGGAGCTTGGTTGTTTTGCAGAAGTGAAGTACTTGTAAAGAAACTTTTGAACAAGCTCATCCCAGGTGGTAATTGAACCATTGGGCAGAGTGTTCAGCCATACATTTGCACGGTCCTTGAGTGAGAAAGGAAACATGCGAAGTCAAACGACGTCAGTTGTGGCTCCGTTGGACTTTAATGTCTCACAAATTCTGAGGAACTCTGCGATATGAGAGTGGGGATCTTCGTCGGGCAAACCGTGGAATGTAGCATCACTTTGGAGCATTTGCACTAGGTGAGGGCGAATTTCAAAGTTGTTGGCTTCGATCCCAGGTGGAGCAATAGCTGCACCAAAATTGACTGCATTAGGTATGAGATAGTCGATGACGGTTCAACCTTGAGCCATAGGGGTAGGCTTGTTGATGATGTTAGCAACAGTTTTGGAACGCGATCGAAGTCTGCAACATAGAAACCTTTCTGGTCCAGGAAGTGGTTCGGTTATATCTTTTGGCTGTATTTACATACACTACCTGAAAATAGAATAAGACACAAGAATCAGTAGTAACCAAGGTAGTAAGATACAGAAAAGGGAAAATTAATCTAAGTTGTGCGTGATTAGGACACTATCTAGTGCTGATGTACATTCTATATATAAAGGTTTTAAAAGTTTGGAAAGTTACCAAGTGGTAAAAGACTCAAACTTTTTTTTAAATAATTTTAAAAAAGACTATGGTACATATATATTTACATATATATATATATATATATATATATATATATATACATTTATATATATATAGATTAGGCCGTCAACTCAGATTTTTCTCAAGATCCTCGTTTTGTGTCCCCGGCAACGGCACCAAAAAGCTTGGTGTGCTGTGATGTATATAAAATTTAGTATTATTTTGTGACATCTTTTTAGATGTTAAGCTTTTAAATTTATAAAACCTGATTTACTGACACTACTATTTAACCACATCACGGGCAAATACACCCATCGAGGAGCAATATAGTAGTGGTAAGTTGAATAGGGGTCGATCAAATACACAAAGGAAAAGGACGGCTCTTGATACTTCACCCTTACTAACGTCTAACCTGACCAACTTTCAAGTGAAGATGCTAGTAAATATGTAAAAATAATAAAATAAAATGTCTATACTAAAAAGGCGTGTCTTGATCAACTCGGTCGCAGATAATATCATTTGGGGGACTTAAAGGAGGTAACCCGTGTTTCATGCCCTTCCCTTAAGATTGTTTACTGGCAGAAGGTCAGCCACCTTTCGGCCTTCTTTGTCTAACTCACCATCCAATTTCCGATCGTCTGCGAGGAGTACGAATGCCAAAGGAAGGTGCTTCCAAGTAAACAAATGAAGTGGTGTAATACCACTTAGTTACGGGGTCCCTAAACCCGGCAAACTTACCGTACTCGACAAACCGTCATGAACCAGTAGGGGAAAAACCCTGCGTGCCGGATTATATTATTATAAAATGACCTTTTTAAGGAGCTAAGACGAGTTTCGTACACCGCTCTCGCGTAATGTACGTCTGACCAGAGCCAAGTTCACGAACACGTACCTCTCGGTACCGTGAAGTGACAAACATTACCAACCCTCATTTCCAACCAAATACTTTCAGCCCGCACATGAGTGGTCAGCCGAGTTTGCTTACATAGACATAAGGAAATCGAACGTATCATGTAGCATGGGACGCGAGTCACCTTTCGGATCATGCATCGTCCCCCGATCGGGTGTCATGGGTCCGACCTTTGGGATTTTGACTCCCCAAATGGTCTATGATACGTGAAGCATGCTTGGTTCAGAAAATCAGTAATATACCTTCAATAAAAAGGGTTTTTATAAAGTCATTAAACACACCTTAAAGTAAGGTTTTGAAAACAGTTTAACACCCACCAAAAATCCGCTTATCCCCAAACGAGTGTAAGAATTTGACTAACACTTGAAAGATTGAGGCTGATAAGTGTTAGTCTAAAGATATGCTTAATAGATAATGTAAGACTCATAGAAAAATAACAATTCATTATCACCATAAGTTAAAGTTCTTATAATCTTTGACGAATAGACCAAGAACACTAAAACAAATGGCTCACAACCAAAAAATATGAAACTAGTGGAAGAGGGGAGGAGAAAGTGAGCAAGTTGAAATGAGGAGGGAGGTCCTCTATTTATAGGCCAGCCGGAAGGGAGCACGGCCCGTGCCTGGTTGGGCACGGGGCATGTGTGTCAGTCGGTCACACGTTCATGCTTCTTGGAACACGGGGCGTGTCGTGTCAGAGTTTTCAGTCGTCCGGAAGGCACATGTCGTGCTACGCCAGGCACAGGGTGTGTTGTGTCAGATTCTTCTACGAAGTCATCAGTGACACGGGGCGTGCTAAGTCAGACACATGGGGCGTGCGTTGCAGACTGATTTAGAGGCACGGCACAGAGCTAAGCTGGAGCACGGTCACGAGCCGTGCTTGGTTAAACACGGGGCGTGCGTCACTTCAGAAATCCAGAAGTTGCTTTTTTGTTTATCTTTTCTTGTGTTTTCCTCTCCTTTGTGATTTCGGCTCAGTAAAACCTAAAAAACTTACAAAGTTGACAAAGACATTGTTTCTTTGTGATTGTTAGTCATATTTTACTTAATACGCAGGGGAATTTAGCTTATAAAACATGTATACTTTAAGGCAAATCAATTATATGTTCGTCGTGTGAAGTATCAAAATATATGTGTGACGTATCAAGTGTAAGACAAGAGCTATAAAAGAGTCTCTATCCGAAGTGACCCGAACTACCAGTTCGGGTGCACACAAACTGACCCGAAGTGGCAGTTCGGGTGACACCTCGTTCGGACAGAATTGTGCAACTATAAATAGATCTTGTTAGAGCATATTCCTATGCTATTATGTGTCTCGTGTATTGTATCTAGACTAGAGCAAGGTTGTGAGTCAAATAGTCAACATACATGACAACCAACAATATTTACAGACAGCCTGATAAATTTTACAATCACTTGATAATAATAATAAATTTGTTTCTAGTATCTATGCAGAGTACTAGGTCAATGGGCCCGAAGGTTCTTGAAATCTATTTGAACTTGTTCACTTTTTCCTGTAGAGTCACCTACTTGGAGGATCTCTATTGATTTCCTGCAAAATTTGTAAACCACTGGTATCAACAACTATGAAGTTGTTGGTGAGCCGTAACCTATACACAACAGTCTGTATTGCCACATATCTCAGCTAAATGTATACACGCAATGAAACG
>JBCNJP010000957.1:0-16440 GCA_039602395.1 Deinandra increscens subsp. villosa | reverse complement strand
CTAACAGCCACTAGGCCATACCCAACCCTTACTAGTACTCATATTAGCAATGTAATGGGTCAAAATCAGACCTTTAATCATTTGAAGCTTTAACACAATCGTAGAATTTCATGAGACACAGTTTTTGGTTATTCTAAACCTCTAATTTTATGCACACAACCACTAGGCCCATAAGTTTTATATGTGTAGGTTTCATATCAGTAACATAGTATTGTAGATTAAACATCATGTAACCATTATTCAAATTCATAATTAATGCCATGGATTGTCCTAAATGAATTTTTATGTGAAACATGCATTTATCATCACATATAATCATTCACAGCCATTATAACATGAAATCATGACTTTGAAACTGACTTTTCAAAGCTAGGGTATATCATGTATACACATGCATTCGGATAACACTACACACATACATACATGGCAATTTTATAATGGCATACATCATCATACAAAGATAATTAATTCATAATCTACCATCGTGAATATATATCACCCAAATGCATGCTCCTACTAGGGCTCTCAACATACCTTAAGATGAAGGCTAGGAGATGGGTTTTTCTTTGAGAATATGCTCTATGATCTACCGATCTGTAATCATCACTAAGCCAAGGGCTGAGTTCGATATCTTTCTTTGTTTTTAGGAGAGTAGGGGAAGTTGCGATGGTGATGGAGAGAGGGAGAGAGGTAGCGACGTAAGTGTAGGGAGGGAGATCCAGATGTATACAGGATTAGGGTGAGAGGGGGAGATTTTTGTGGAGTTGTGGTTATCCTCTCAATACAACTATTTTGCACCAAGGTCCTCACACTCTACAACACATCGGTTTTGATCCCTCCATACTATATATATATATATATATATATATATATATATATATATATATATATGCATGATCATTCTACCCCGATGTTTTACGTAGGGCTAGAGCTAACAAATGATCGTTACAAAAGTTAATATAGAAAATCTTATATACCACATATAATCCACGATGATAGAAACTACCTAAATCCATGTAATATAGTTTGCACAATCTTTGGTTTGTTCGTTTTAGTGTTTTAATAATTAGTCACCAACGTTCAAACCGATCGACTCAATTCATGTGTGAATGTTCATTAACCAAATGACACATCTACTAGACCCTAATAGATGTTGACTGTACGTATGTCCGGATAAATAAATGTTCGTGTTTGTCCGAAAATAACATGAATTTTTCTTCAGGTGTCATATCATCCCCTTGCTGAAGAAATTTTCGTCCTGAAAATTAAGGTCGTCGGTCGCCCTCTAGACACAAAGAAAATAAAGTATTCAGTTGTCACATCATCCCCTTGTTGAAAGAAATTCCGTCCCTGAAATTTAAGTGTTACTTCCGTTGACCGGTGTTTGTCTGTCCGAGTAATTGTGTATACTTTTCGTATATTGTGATCGTCTTGTTTCATTGTGATCTCCGATCTTTGCCTTAAGTTTCCAACGAACCTTGAAGTTTCATACATTTATATATTCGCGTTGTTTCCCGATTCAGCTCATTGTTTCCATTGGTTTCCAGTGAGTTATGATTGTTCATCGAGTTTCAATTCCTCGAGTGAAATGGTGAGTGTTTAGTGTGATAACCTCTCTTCTGGTTATATATAGGAAAGACATGGCGTATATTACGTGTACATTTACAACCTCTCGGTAGGTTCTATTACCAAGCTGCTAGAGTAATTCTATTTACGATCTCGGATAATTCCTCATATGTTAAGTTTAGTTTGTCCTGCTTTCCAAACGGATGACCCCTACCAGGGGAACACCTTCAATTGGATGTTTGTTGGCCTAACTCCTCTGATGCTCGCAAGACGCTGCCATATAGTCTCAGGTTTGCATGATCCTCTCCGATATTTACCACTTAGGATCTATGAGCTGAGTATCACCAACCACTACCCATTAGGGAGGTGACGTACACTTTTTTTCCGTAGGATTGCATCAAATGGTGCATTCTAAATGCTAGTGTGTTAATTTTTGTTGTAACGAACTCTACCAAGTGTCAGTAGCGTTTCTCAGTTGTTGCCGGAATCCATCGAACATATGCATGTTTTTTTATGATATGCGTGGGTTCGTTCACTCCACTCATAGGTTTGAGGATGATACGTAGCGCTCGTCTCTAGGCGTGTTCCCCACGCTTTCTGTAATGCTTTCTAGAATGAGATGTAAATTGATTATCGCGACCCGATATGGTTGAAGTGGCACCTCATGTCGTGAGAGGATCTTTTACTTGTAGGGCTCAAACAACTTATCCATTCTGCCAGTCCTTTTGATTGTAAGAAAGTTTGTAGGTTTGTTCCTTTGACCAACGATCACCGAGATCGTATCACGTTCGCCTGATGTTCGAGGTACTTTGGTGCTAGTGTTCATAGATGCTTATCTCCACTTCACCTAAGGATGTTTCCGATTGTAATAGTTTGGATAACTTTTGATGTAGGATCTTAACCTTGGGTTGAATTCGACACTTACCCACACAATTTCTAATTTCGGCCTTCACTTCAGTCATTAGTAGAGTACTTCCCAATGGTTGTACCGTTTATCCATACCAACTGTGAGCTTCATACGTTACTCGCTTTATGAAATTCTAGTACCAAAACCCTAATATATTGATGAATGTTATCCAGTTTGCCCTCAAAGAGTTTGTTATTTTCTCATAAGAATCCCGTCCCTACATTAGTTTCTTACAGTGCCTCGAGTTGAGCGTCTTGAGTTTGCTCTAGTGGTCCCATGTATATAGTGAGTTGGAATGTCCGGGCTTGATTAAGTTAAGGGGTTTCCTTTCTGCTTAGGAAACCAGCTACGGTGCTAGACTTACTTCTATGATATCTAGGGCTAGTTCTTGGCCTGACTCCTAGTCCCACTTCCAAAGCACCATTAGTGTTTATATATAGGGTGTACTGCAGCTAACCCACCACACCTTTGGTATTCCAGAAGCATACTAGTCGCCTAGCAGAACCGCCTTCCCTCTGGTTGGTAAGTAGGCGAGTTTAGAGATATGATAAGGGCTCACAATGACAGCGAGGACATAGGGCTTCGCCCCATGTCGTTACTACTTGTTTGCGTAACCTCTTCTAGACTACTGTGCACCTGATGCCATACAGGTAATGTTCCCAAACTTTCAAATGTAAGTGCCATTACCTCAAGGTTCTATATCATAGGTAGTGTAGTTCCACTTATGGATCTTTAACTAGTATGAAGCGTAACCAATATACTTCTCGGTGAATCATCTGTGGTATCCAGCTAATTTTAGAAACTTCCGCACCCTTGTTAAAGTCCTGGGTTCCTCCTAGTCCTTGATAGCCCCGACCCTTTCTGGGTCGACATATGATCCATTCTTTTTAACCACGTACACTAGAAATTTGGGCTTCCAAATCTAGAAGTCGCGTTTGAGAACTTAGTGTATAGCTTCTCTTGTCTCAATCATTACAGGATCAATCGCAACTCTTCCTAATGTTCTTCCTTGTCTCTGATGTACGTTCATATATCTTTTATGCAGGCGGTGAAAATTTTTTCATGGTACGGTTTACACATTGTACATATAGAGTCCATGGGTATGCAGATGTACTGGTCATTTCAAAGGCATGTCCCAAAAATTCGAAATGTCCAAGCCCCACGTTGAACGCCGTTTTGGAGATATCCTTCTCAGTTATCCTTGATTGAAATGATCTAGTCTTAATTTTAATCCTTGAATAGGAGTTCGACTCCTCGTGCCGGTCGAACCAGTCATTGGTTTAGGGTAAGGGTACTTATTCTATGGAGCATATGGATCCTAGTTCAACAGGTTCTGTCCTAAATAGCTTACCAAGATTTGCGATATGAACATCTACCAGTACAAGTGCCAAACCAATATGTTAGTATGAAAGTGGTTCGGAGGAAACTTACTAGCGATCGCGTTGGAATAGTTCTTGCTTCATATCCGATACCACTGCTACTAGTGCCACTTCCCTTTGCTTTGCTTCATCTATGGATAGTGTTTCTTGAATTCAGCACCCGTAACAACCCTGTTGCTGCTGCTGCTTTCCTTGTGCCTCACCTAGTAATCCTTTGCAAAATGGCTCTTTTTTTTGCATTGTTTGCATCGATACTTACACACTGCCCTCAGTGGTGATAATCACATTTACTGCACTGTGGTTATGTTCTAGCGTAAGCACTCTAATCCTATTTGATGGAGATGTTCTGATTGATCGCCCTGTCTTTGTTAACCTTTCATCGATATGCGATGGTTGATTTGAAGATGACGCCTTATTGTCTAGGGCAGTAGTCATTGCACCCCGTCTAGATAGGATATCCTGGTTTACTTCTAGATCTTTGAGCTTGTGTGCTATACGGATGGCCTGTTGAATTGTTGTGGGGTTGGTAAACATCACTCCTTCTTGGATCTGTGGCGCTAGACCAGTAATATACATCTCAATCCTGTCATATGCATGTTCCACCAATATTGGGCATAGGGTTGCCAGTTCATTAGAATGTGCAATGTATGCTTCTATCTCAGAGCCATCCATTTCCAAACTCCGAAGTTCACCCTGTAGTTGTTGGATCGCTGCTTGAGGATAATATTCCTCCTTATTCGCATTCTTGAATTCGTCCCATGATAAGGCATTTGCATATTTAAGTCCCATCGAGGGCTCGTCCCTCTAAACTTATAGAAGCGAACATCACTTGGTTAGTAGGCAGGCACTTGCACCGTATCAATATGGTCTCAATTTCTTCAATCCATCGGAGAAGTCCGGTGGCCCTAGTTTCACCCGTATAAGTATGGGGTGTGTAGTTAATTAACGCCTTGTATGCGCTCACCCCCATTCTTGCATGTCATAGACATACACACGACTAGATTATCACACTCGATAGTGAACTTCTACGGGGATCATTCAGATGGTTCCGTACGCGTGAAGTTACCTCCTTGGTTTTGGGTTTGGGCATGAATTTCTAGGCTTGCAGTTACTCTGTTGTTGATCGAATTCATGAGTTCAGTAGCTGATAGTGTGATATTTCCACGGCCTTCATCTCGTTCAATATGTCCAGACATTGTTCTTTTAATCACAAATATCCAAAATGACATTAAGAATTTGTATAATACACCATCTAGATATATAATAAGAATTCAACACATGTTCGAACACAACACCATATTCCAGATAATAATTCCATTTATAATAAATTTGCAAACCAGTCACAAATATATTCTAATTCAAACATTAAAATTCGAAAGTATTTAGTTGGATAGGAACATTCTTCCCATCTAGGTTCAAGCTAAATTAAATGTTGTTGCGAGCTGTAGAGACAACAACCCTCCTCCTCGGGCATGTTGTTTTGAACCTACAGCGCGTTAGAAATCATTTCCTCTACTGCCACTACTCTAGCCTCGGCTACGGCAGCCCGGTTCTCAACTTCCCTTACCCTGAGATTCAACGCGTCCACTCGCACGCTGAGCATGAGTTGCCACTCAGTGTGGTGCTTATCGACTACACCAAGTTCGTAATCGATTTTGTATATCTGGTCTTTAGTGTATCTCTCGCGCTTAAGAATACGAGTAGTTATGCTTGAATTTTTTTGTATATATCGCAGTTCACAGTTCACACGAGCCACGACGGCTGTGAGTGCTTGATCTGTGTGAGAAGGTAGGATTTGTAATGTGCGAGCAAAAGGTGAAATGTCAGTTGTTGGTGGCGGGGGCACATCCTCCTAATGAATCCAAGTTTCCACCAAGTCAACGTACCACTCCCAGGCTCCATTGTCTTCTTCAGGATGGTAATTGTACGTTGGTCCTTCATAGGTGTTAGCGTCATTGATCGGATTTGCATGGCGCTTCTTCAGTTCGGATGATGTTGATGATGTGTGTTGCAGAGTTGGCTTCTTGTTATTTCCGAATGATGAAGGGGATGAAGGTGCAGGGGAAGATGACTGACCGTCCATGTCTGTAACCTAATATATATATATATATATATATATATATATATATATATATATATATATATAAAATGAATGAAATGCTTGCACAAAATAAATATCAAGTGTGTGTTCTCGTGTATGACTAATTCAACTCTAAGGGTATAGTTGGCCTACATTCAAGACCTAGTTCACTATAACCAATGGCTCTGATAACAATTTGTCACACCCTTAAATTTCCACCTGCGGGGTTTATACCGCGAGACGTGTGATTAAACATCATGTAACCATTATTCAAAGTCATAATTAACGCCATGGATTGTCCTAAATGAATTTGTATGGGAAACATGCATTTATCATCACATATAATCATTCACAACCATTACAACATGAAATCATGACTTTGAAACTGACTTTTCAAAGTCGAGGTATATCATGTACACACATGCATTCGGATAACACTATATACATCATCATACAAAAATAATTAATTCACAGTGTACCATCGTGAATATATATAACCCAAATGCATGTTCCTACTAGGGCTCTCAACATACCTTAAGATGAAGGCTAGGAGATGGGTTTTTCTTTGAGAATGTGCTCTATGATCTATCGATCTGCAATCACCACTATGCCAAGGGCTGAGTTCGATATCTTTCTTTGTTTTTTGGAGAGTAGGGGAGGTTGCGATGGTGATGGAGAGAGGAAGAGAGGTAGCGACGTAAGTTTAGGGAGGGAGATCCAGATGTATACAGGATTAGGGTGAGAGGGGGAGATTTTTGTGGAGTTATCATTATCCTCTCAATACAAATATTTTGCACCAAGGTCCTCACACTCTACAACACATCGGTTTTGATCCGTCCATATATATATATATATATATATATATATATATAATACATTAATATATATATAGGAGAGAGAAAATGATGATTGTTGAATTTTTAAGAGTGTACAAGAGAAGAAAGCATGATGTACAACTCCTTAAAACACTAAATCTTAAGATTTAGGTTAAACTTTTGTTGAGATCGAATCTCTCCATAGACATCTGACTCGGTAAAGATCTCACTCCTCAGACCAAACCTCCCCAAAATTTGCAATTCGCAGCTTTCTGCTTATCAGATGAACCAAATCCAGTATGCATTTCTTCTTTTTTTCTTCCCTTGCTTTTACACAGTCCCTTAATCCGGCCATCTTTCAGATTGATATTGAAGAAAGCACAAATCGAACGGTTCATCTCATTGGGAACCCTAATCCGACGGTTCTTTCAGGGGTTCTCACACGGATTCGTCTATGACGAGGATGGAGCCTAGGTCCTTTTCGAAATCGTCATTGAGCATACATGAAATGGCGCTCAATGTCATTTAAAATTGAAATTTGTTCTATACGCTCACACTTTCTCGATTCATCCTTTTCGGGTTCAAGCATGCTCAAGTGAATTGATTTCTCAAATCGGGTATAATTTCTTCTATTTCTTGTTGTTTTTGACTGATTTGTACTAATTTTGTAATTAATTTGTTAGACAAATTTCTTTTTGTGCTTCAATTTCGTGAATCAGACTTCTGTTACGGACATTTCATGAAAAAATAAGCTGATGCTTACCAAACAGATTACGCTCACTAAGGTCCTCAATTCCTACTGTTTTAGAGGAAAGAACTGGAAGGATGTTGGGTGGTCTCAAGGTCCTTAATTCCTACTACCATAACTAGGTACATGAACAAATTTTGTCATTTGAACTTGGATATTACCATGTTCTCTTTCATGACTTGCGGGAGTTTGTGGTTTAAACACATGACTAGACATACAAGTACTTTGAGGTGATATTAGGATTAACTGGATCTATAGTCATTTGCTATTTTTGAGGTAAATTATAGGGCTGGGTGTGGTGTTTGGTCTATGTTGTTTCTACATTTTGTTATTTGACTGTGTTGTTTCAAAGTTATTTGACTGTGTTGTTATGTGATTTTTAGTTAAGATCTCATTAAAAAATACTTATTTGAGAATGTTTGAAAGGTGATTTAATCTTGTTCTTTAATTCTTATTTGAACAACTTTGAAATCCTAATAAACACAGTCAACACATATTTTATAACCTATGCATGTTGTATTGATTATATATAAGTGTCCAGGAATAATATGATGTTTTAATACTTAAACAAGCATATAAGTATAAGTTGTTCAATACTATGCTGTCTAAAACAGAACTTATTTATCTTAAAATTGTCAAATTAGATTTATCTAATCTTCTTTTGCTCATCATGGTTTAATCTGCAAATTTTATGATATGTTGAGCTTACTCATTTGATTTGGTTGAAATCTGCAACATGTCATTGTTTAATGTATATAGAACAGTACCATGATGAGTACCAAGTTTTGACATGATTTAAAATATAAAACCATGTATATATCTGGGTGTAGAACATGTTTCATCCTCTAGACACTATCTGGGTGTAGAACATGGTGCTGATGCTTCTTATATGCAGTGAACTCAGGAAATTAGAAAATGCAAAGGAAGTACAAGAATAAGAGTGGCTTCAAGATTTAGATGTGTAAGGACACTGATTTTTTTTAGAATCAGATGTTAGTTCCTTTTTTTATTTTTCAGCTCTGGATTAAATTTATATATGAAATGTCATCTGAATATTTTAAGATTGTATGCATCATTGAGTTCTCATACATGAAATGGCCTTAGGAGATTTTAAACAGCTGCAATAGGGCCAATTTAATTTAATAAACTTTCTGATCTTTCTTATTCTAGAATTGGAGGTTTTATACAGTAGCATCAGTATTCTGTTGTTGATGGATTACCGGATAGTACTTACCCGAGTTGTTTTACCTCATCTTTGAGATGCTATTTTTTGCCTCACTATTTTGTTATTGATGGATTGCCAGATAATTTTTAATCATTTAGCTGGTCTTGGGATTTCCCATTCCCTCCTGTTCGATTAAGTGGTTTTACTTTTTTATTTTTATTTTGTCGAAGTTGTTTTAGACCAGATAGAACTAATGCTAATGTTCTTGCACTTGCAGTTGTCACAAGTCATGATGACATAATATAACCGCTGACTGGTCAACATTTGTTCATGTTCTTGCACCCAAAGCTGATGATATGATTTAAATAACATCGTTGCTGTTGTTGCAGTTTGGTTTGGTGGAAAGGATGGGAATTTGCTTCTATTATATTGATACGATACATGTCAGTTTGGTTATTGTTAATAATACCACAATTTTCCCTTTATAATGTTATGACCGGTTACATTTTTTCTATTGTTGTTGTAGCTGCATTGTTCCTTAGTTATATTAAACAACAATGATATGGACATGTATTTTAAAGCCCGTTTTAAAGACCTCCACCTTAACACACCCAACTTTGAACTACCAAAGGAAGAATGGCCTCAAATCTGATTCTTAAAATGTGTATTTTATAAGAGGTAATTCAGAATATGGTTTTTAATGAATATAGATTTCATTTTTTGAGCAATTCATTTTGAAATTAAAAAAAAAATCAATTCTTCCTGCTTTCATCTCTTTTGATGAAGTTTAACACAGTTTCGGTCATGATTTATACATGACCTATTTTTACATGACCTGTTTAGATGTAAGTTTTATTATAGATCTGTTCATTCTCTATTTCACAGTGGAAGGTGGAGATGACAGATATTGGACGGGTTGACTGTTCTTCTAACGGATGGAGGCCAAGTTGTTTAGGATATTCCACTTCATTTAGGCCATTTTCTTCTTTTTCACGTTGAGGATGGAAGAAGAATAACGATGTCACACCCCCAAATAACCACTAACGGAGTTTATACCGTTAAGGGGTGCGAGCAAACCAGGACCACAACCATTAGTTACAAATACTAAACGAATCAGAGTAAAATTCAAATGTTCATAATAAAAACAGTTCAAAAGTACGCAGCGGAAAAAAAACATAAGTATCTTAGCACTAACCATGTGCTTTAATTACAGAACATAAATAGATGTTTAATTCCCAAATTAAGTTTAAAATAAAGTTAAGAAACTTCAAGCGCCATGCCAACCTCCAGTGGATACTCCTCAACGTTCTGCAAAAGTGAAAACCACACAAGTGTCAACCTAACGGTTGGTGAGTTCACGGTGGGCATGTCATGCATTGGCCCGGTCTCATAAGCGTATATAATAATTATTAGTTTTGCAAACATTGCCAAGTGTGGAATTATCGAATATGCACTAGTTAAGTAAAAGTTAAAGCGGTCAACCGATATCGCGGGTAGCTAATCCGGTTTCCATGCACTAAGGAAGTTCGTACCAAAGCTGACGTAACAGAGTTCGGCATTTGCTGATGGTTGGTGCCTCCAGTTGTGTCCTCATGGGACCCACAACTAAAATAGGCTGATATTGTACTCCGTTCGGCCTCTAACCGGTTGGCTACACATTTGTGTACCGCGGAGCAGGGTTGTCAACCCTTAGTAGATCTACCCAACATCCCCTCGCTTCACGAATTAATGGTACTAAATTGTTGAGGACTTTTCAGTTTTAAGGCATCCTTAGAAATCATGTGATATCATTTGGTTTAGACTTTAACCTACACTAGTCATATTAAAATCGTTTGTTCTGGATTTCATTTGAAATCCTAAAAGAGTTTAAGTGTCAAAATGGTTGTTCCGGATTTCCTTTGAAATCCCAAGTGTTATCGAATAGTTGGTTGCGGATTTCATTCGAAATCCCAAGGATGGACAGTTGCAAGTGCTTCCCATAAAACACTCCAACTTCCATAACAGATATCCCATTTGGCGATACCTCTAAATGTCAGCGTTGTTTACCGTTTAGTATATTCGTGGTGACCCAAACGGGCTCACAATTAAGGGTTTGTGAAACTCACCTTAGGTTGCTCGGCTACACTTGCTAATTAATCCAAGTATTGTTTAACGAAGACCTATGAACACGTTTAGGTCTTAAGTATTAGTTTTGTGTCTAATCTTTAACTTAACGTCACTATGGCCCATAACATAGCACGTTGGAACTACGACTCGACATACCGACATACGACACCGATGGTTGATCATAAACAAGGGTTCACATAAATCAGAAATCAAACATGTTTCATCATAGCATAATCATGTAGGTTATGGCATAACATTCAAGTAAACTGCACAAGTTTGGGTTTAGGTCTGGCCACAGTTTCGCTAGTATAGATTCGCTAGGCAGTTTCGCTGTGTGCACGGGCAGCATTTTCGCTAGGGAATACCCGATGACACAGTTTCGCTAGGCTAGTTTCGCCCGAAACTGCTGAGGCAGTTTCGCTAGCCTAGTTTCGCTTGAAACTGGTTTGAACTTTCGTTCAGGTTGGTTCGCTCGGTAGTTTCGTTCGAGCAGGTCTACTTGGTTTACACGGCGACACTACAGTTTCGCTCCATAGTGTCGCTGGATGAAGATATACATAATTTCGCTAAGTAATTTCGCCCAGAGAACTTCACAGTTTCGCTAGTCGCGAAAAACACACAAATCAGTCCAAAAATCAATCTAACAGCCTCCATACTTCATGTAATTCAATATCTAGCATGCATAATCATTTACCAACATCATAGAAGCAGTTTTAACACCTTAAACATGGATTTTCACATTCAAATCACTAAAAACACATTTTAAGCCTAAAATGACCTAAATAGCATAAATCTTCATTATGGTTGGTTTTCAAACGTAAAGTTACAGACTTTATGATGGATCTAGCCTTCCTAAGCATTATCATAGAAGCATACACGATTTCATGAAGGTTTGGGCATGCTTTAAGGTAAAACACCAAGAAAACACATAAAAAGGCTCATGGGGCTTACGATTTGGTCTTGGATTCGAAGGGATGAGATGTGATGATGGTCCTTTGGTGGTTTTCTCGGCTGGCCAGAGATCTCGAGTGAGCAGATGAGAGTGGTGTGTGTTTTGTGTGAAATGAGGCAAAAATGGGATCTCTAGGGTTTTATGTTATTATATATCAGGGGCTAGTTTCGCTGGTCAGTTTCGCTGGCCAAGCGAAACTGGCTCTGAACTCGTGCAAGTCAAATGATTTAGCCGACTACCGGGCGACACTATAGTTTCGCCCTGTAGTTTCGCTGGTAACCAAAAAGGGCAATTTTTCATTTTATTCCTAGTACTAAATCATGCGTTTAAATCACATTGCACATAATGACAATAAATAAATAAACACATAGCACATATGGACGGGTTCGGTGATCAACCAAAGGTCGTGGACGTATTCGGCCTAGTTAAGCATTAGTTACTAAGTTAACACTTATAACGTAACTAACGGAGTTTGTCTAACGGAAGTTAACCTTGGAATTCTCGGATGTCACATCATCCCCTTGTAAATGGAATTTTCGTCCCGGAAATTATTCTTGCGTCGTAGCGTTCGCAGCCTCGGCTGTCGTTGTTGCTGTAGTTGCTGGGGAAAGAAAGCAAAAGTTTTAGGGTCGCCACATCCTCCTCTTGTTAAAGAAATTTTGGTCCCCAAAATTAAATCATACCTTGAGTTTCCGTGGACGTTTGCTTGAACAAGTGAGGATACTTTTTCTTCATCTGATCCTCTCGTTCCCAAGTATATTCAGGTCCACGCTTTGAGTTCCATCGAACTTTGACGATCGGAATCTTGCTATGTTTGAGGGCCTTCTCCTCGCGTCCCATGATTTCTACTAGTTGCTCGATAAATCTCAAATGTTCATCAATTTCCAATTCCTCCAAAGGAATTATTTCGGTGTCTTCAGCCAGACATTTCTTTAGATTAGAAACGTGAAACACGTTGTGAACTCCATCGAGTTCAGCAGGGAGTCGTAAACGGTAGGCCACCGGGCCTACTTCCCCAATGATTTCAAATGGACCGATGTAGCGAGGATTCAACTTTCCACGCTTTCCGAAGTGTATCACACCTTTCCAGGGAGATACCTTCAATAGTACCTTGTCGCCTACTTCGAACTTCAAAGGTTTACGGCGTTTGTCGGCATAGCTCTTTTGTCTATCACGTGCTGCGGCTATCCGCTTTCTGATTTGAATTATTCGTTCAGTTGTATCATGAATGATTTCCGGTCCGGTGAGTCCCTTCTCACCCGTTTCATCCCAACACACGGGCGATCTACATTTTCTGCCATAAAGAGCTTCAAAAGGTGCTGCACCAATACTCGAATGATAACTGTTGTTGTAGGAGAACTCCACCAACGGAAGGTGAGCCTCCCAGTCCTTACCGAAGTCGAGGACGCAAGCTCGGAGCATGTCTTCCAAAGTCTGTATAGTTCGTTCCGTCTGACCATCGGTCTGCGGGTGATAAGCTGTACTCATATCCAGTCGGGTTCCCAGTGCTTCTTGCATAGATTGCCACAATCGGGAAGTAAATCGAGGATCTCGATCAGAGATAATGGTCTTAGGCACTCCATGACGTGCCACAATTCGGTCAATGTACAGCTTTGTTAACTTATCCACATTGTCATTTTCCCTTATTGGGATAAAGTGTGCGGATTTGGTTAGTCGATCAATGATAACCCAAATCGTATCTGGTCGATTCGATCGATGAGGTAATCCCGTTACGAAATCCATGGAGATATCCTCCCATTTCCATTTTGGGATCTTTGGTTGCTGCAGTAGTCCAGAAGGCTTTTGGTACTCGATCTTAACTCTTGAGCACGTTAAACACTTAGCCACATATCGCGCAATGTCGGCTTTCATATTCGGCCACCAATACAAGTTCTTCAAATCTTGGTACATTTTATCCGATCCAGGGTGCACCGAATACCTTGATTTGTGAGCCTCGTCCATCACGAGCTCACGGAGATTTCCAAGTAACGGAACCCAAATTCTGTCACTGTAATATCGGAGTCCATCGGACTTAATTTCAGATTTACCATCTACCCCTCGCAGTGCTTCGGCTTCGAAGTTTTCTTCTTTTAAAGCTTCTCTTTGAGCATCGCGGATTCGATCCGGCAGTCCTGTATGAATAGTAAGTTGCAGCGCTCGTACCCTTCGAGGCTTTTCATACTCTTTTCTGCTTAAGGCATCAGCCACGACATTGACTTTTCCCGGATGATACTTAATCGCTAAGTCATAATCATTTAGTAACTCGACCCACCGTCGTTGTCGCATGTTGAAATCCTTCTGATCAAAGATGTGTTGTAAGCTTTTGTGGTCGGTAAATATTGTGCACTTTGTTCCGTAGAGGTAATGTCTCCAAATCTTGAGTGCATGAACAACGGCTCCTGATGTTAGTCCAATTTGTCGTTATTATTGTGCTTAATTTGTTATATTTATTTATAATAAGGGTTGGATTACATGGCATTTTCACGGGTTTTTGTGTTGTGAGGTACCACGAGCTTAATGAGCTAAGAATGGAGTTTTATGAAGAACTGGAAGCTGCTGGTACAGGGATCGAGACGCGTGCGGGAACGAGTGAAGACTTAGAAGATAATCAAGAAAGTTCCTGAGATCCAGATCTGGGCGGTACGCCCAGAAGTGAAGAGACCAGGGCGGTACGCCCTAAAGTTTAGAGAAGCGGCCGAAGATTTGCAATCCGGGCGGTACGCCCAGAATCCCCCATTTTGGGGCGGTACGCCCCGAACTGGTCGTCAGAAGTTTTAGATTAGGGTTTTCTATTTAAACTTATTTGTGAAGTTTTTTTATCATCCATCAATCTTCATTGTGCGACCAGAGGCTTAGGGTTTGCGAATTTCACCTTGTTTTGGAGCTTTTTGAGAGATTTCAATCATTCGGTACCTTTCTTTTATGCTATCTTTTAATACAAGTATGTTTGTTTCATTAGCCATGTCCGGCTAATCCACCACTAACCGCTTTTGGTGATTGGTTGGTGGATTCGTTCTATGATTAATCTATTGCTTAACTAGTTATTCCGGAATACTTGCTACCGTTGAATACCTACATGCGGAATTGTTAAAATCAACTAGTAATCTAGGGTTTTAGTGGTCCACTGTTTATTGATCTAGCACTTTCTTGCGGCAGGACTAATCAGCCCATTAGGAAACTAGGTTATTAGGTCAAGGAAGCAATTGGGGGGCATGTCTATGTGTCACGGTTAAGTAATTAGGTTTTTCTAGATCGGTAACCAACCAGGATCCAGAAGTGGTTAGATTCGTCTCATTTGAATTCAATTAAGTTTTTAGGTTAAAGTTAGTTAATTTGTTAGTTAAATCACTCAATCAACCAAAACAGCCAAGTGGCATCCTTAGTTAATTTTAGGTAATCAGTAAAGTTAGTTAATTTAGTTAATCAATTAGTCAATTTCCACATATTCCCTTGGTTCGATAACCCTAACTTACCACTACTACAAATCAATCTAGTTGGGGATTTGAAACGGCTTGACAAACCGTTATCAAATTGGCGCCGTTGCCGGGGAATTAGTGCGCTTTTTGATTTGTTGATTTTTGTTTAATTTGCAAATTTTGTTTCAATTTTTCAAAAAATTCAAAAAAAACCAAAAATAGTGTTTTTATTTAATTAATTACTTTCTGCAAAAAAAAAAAAAAAAAATATTTTAATTTCTGTCGAAATTCTTTTCTGGGCGGTACGCCTAAGAATTCACATTTCTGAGCGGTACGCCTTGGGCACTTTTTCACAGAAAGTTTTGAGATTTTTGACCGTCCAAGTTTCGATTTTTTCTGTTCTATTGCATTATTTACACCCCCTGGAACAGTGCTGCGTAATTGGTTTGCTTGTTTGTGACCGATTTTGCAGGTTTTAGGTGAAATTGCATGCATATGCGGCATTCCCGCAAGACCTCTCCGTTGATATACAATCCAGAGATTGAGAGGACAGCTCGGCAGAACCGAGCGGAACAAAGAAACAGAAGAGAAATGGAGGGCCAGAATCCAAATCCCAACCAACCACAAAATCAGAATCCAAATCCCAACCAAAACCCAAATCACAACCAAAACCCGAACCCAAATGAGAACCCAAATGAGAACCTCAATCAAAATCCCAACCAACCACAGAACCAAGGCCAAAATGAACCAGTGGACCCTGCCATGCCACAAAATATTCCTCCGGGTCATATTCCACCATTTCGGGTGCACGGGCACAATTCTTTACCATCCCTTTCCCCTAAATCCTCACACCATGAGGAGGAAGGGTATCACTATCGGGTCAGGTACCCAGAACAACCTTTCCGTCGAGCACCACCACAACAACCTCCTCAACCACAAAACCACTTTCGACAAAATCCCGTGTACGAGGAGCAGTGGGGGCATGATTGGTATGACCCAAATGAAGATGAAGATGGATATGGGTATAGAGAGGAACCACCAGTTGACATTCCAAGGAACAGAGCACGAGCTCCACAGGCTAATGTTGCCCCACAAGGAAGAAGAGCTTCCCCCCAAAAGGAGTTCCACAATTCAACCATAGGGGAGCTCGTCTTCAAATGGAAGGAGGAGTCCCACGATTGGTAGAAAACCCGCCGGTTCAGGGAGTGGCTAGTCATTTTAAGCCAATCGTTGTTCCGAGTGCATCTGCGGTAGTCGCACCAATCGGAGCAAACAGACGAGCTTTTGAGGTTCGACCTCAATACTT